>JABXWE010008156.1:0-29848 GCA_014611495.1 Limonius californicus | reverse complement strand
TATTATTATTATTATTATTATTATTATTATTATTATTATTATTATTATTATTATTATTATTGTTATGTTTCATTGAGGGATCTACATATGAGCCCCATATTGAAGCGACAAAAATATTACGTTTCAAAAGAAAGGGAGAATGTGGCTTTACTTCCACCCGTAATAACGACGATCTCCCTTTCATATGAAAAAAAATATTGCAATATTATTACATAAGTTGTTGAAACAACACAAAGGGCACACTTCAAACATCAACTTTAAAAGAACTCTTATCTCAGAGTTTATAATATAAATTCTGGTAACTGCTGCATAACCTTTAAATTATTGCGCTTGTTAACTGAACAAGGCGAAGGATACAAGGTAGTAAACATGAAGTTGTAAAATATGGATGCAACAAAGAAATGAATTAATTGTTATCGAATTATCTAAGTTTTTTCTTATGAAACGCTAAGCAACTTTAACAATTAAATGACAAATAAATAGTAAGGTCTAATTCAACAAAGCACTTTCAAACGGACCTGCTTTTCACATAGAAGCACTTGCTTATTTTCTTCTGGTGTTCACTAGGTAAAATTAGGATGGCATTCCTGCGCCCTGTTGATATTGAACTTCAAAACGAAAGTCCACCACTTGTTGCTTTTCCTAAGTTCTTCTCACAAAAACTTTTGACTGAGTATCTTTGTATTCATAAGATCGTTTCACAAGATAATTAACCCAAATAATATTTACTGCTTATTACTTCAAATTTTTAAATATACCAATAAACTCATAAATACGTTGCACCTTTGTATTTTATTTTTAAATTGTTAGCGCAAAACTTGCTTCGGTTAATTAAATTATTGTTGATTCGATACTACTTATTTGTTTTAATTTATTTTAAATTCAATTCGATTGCTATGCCAGTTACAGAATATGATGCAAATATTTCCCAAATAATCTACAGGTTTAAAACTTCCGTCCAACTTGTAGATGATCCCTAACCTTGAAGTTTATTGGCGTCAAACGCAGATACAAACAAAATGTGCAAAAAGGCAACTGAAGGCTACTGACGCTACTTTGATACTCCGTCCCAAATTCTTGAATTTCGTCTAATTTGCCAAATTTTATCCAATTTTCACACAGATAAGTAACAAATAACGCTAATTTGAACCGTAACACTTAATAACATAGTTTTATTCAAACAGGATATAACAAACACACAAAATTACAATTTTAATTGACTCGCCAGACGAGTGTTTGTTCACGTTGAGATTTTCATGCTAAATCCCCATTGTTTATCATTTTTTTTTCACAAGTAACCATGGCAACATCATAATACAAACAAAAATAAGTACATTTTACAAAAAACATGCAACTTCCTCAATGGGAAAGCAGAATGAAATTAACAGAACTTAACCAAATCTTAAACATTTAAAAAACTATTTGAAAATATTATTTAATCAAAACTGAAATTATAACCATATTCCTTATTTAAAAAGGAATGTTTTGACACCTCACATTGGCTATCAGTTAATTTTTTATAACAAAATTCGTATTTATTTTAAAATAAATCATCATAAATTAATAATATTACAATTAATATTCTCTTCTATTCTATTCTATTCTATTCTATTCTATTCTATTCTATTCTATCCTATTCTATTCTTAATAATAGACTATAAGCCTGTTTAAAAACCAACTTAATATGTCTATTGTGTCTACTACAATTAATGATTAAAACGATCATATTAAAACGTTCTTCACACCTATATCCAAATATTACTCACAGGAAGCATACAATTGGAAGTTCCATTTTCCTCCAAAATTACATGTTAGTTGACAGTTGTCGAACATAAATCACAAATCTCATATCTTATTGTTTTCCAGGTGAAAAATTCACAGTCAAGTTTGATAAATACATCAAATACCTTCATACAATTATTACGACTACGAACAAGCAAAACGAAACAAAGAATTCAAAGGCTAGACACCAGATCAACCCAAACAAAATCAACGGAGATGATAAACACTAATTGAACATGACCTTTACTTGGTTATTTTACATTTTAAACCATAAAATAGCTTTAAGTTATCTAAATAAGTTAATTTTCTATTAGATTATCTACATCAAGATTCATATAACATAGCAATATATATATAGCGAGTTATTTCACAGCCGTGGCCGTCTTATCGCTTGTTGGACCACTTCTCAGCAAGTTCTTCGTGAACTTCCTCGTTTCCTGCGTGTCGGGGAGACTCACACTTTAATTTTTCTTGGCCATCTGTCTTCTCCCATTCTTTGTAAATATCCATATGAAATTAGTCGCTTTGTTTCAACAATCTTTTACAAATTTTATGTTGTGTGTGGAACCACGGCGATACGAATTAGTTAATTAAGAATAATGATGATGTCTGTTATTTCACATCCGTCTTGTATTTCCTAATTTCGGACGTAGTCCCTTCTTGCTTTTCCTGTTATAGTCCTTAGTGTATTCATTTCTATTGTGCGAAGTAATTGTTTTCTTTTTGCTGGTGTAGGGTCTTGTTTGCACCCCATATGTCAGTACTAATCTAACAATCATCTTATACAGGGTGATTCTAAACATGTGCGATAAATTTTAACAGCGTATAGCTGAGGCTATTTAACACCTACATCATCTAGTAATTGTTTTTAAAATTCGGCACCGTTGCGATGGTACGCCGCTTGAAAGTCTTTTTAAATCAATTCATAAAAACTTAAACACTTTTTTATTTCCTAGTCAATTTTGAGAAACCTTATTATAACGGCGCCGAATATAAAAAACTATGTAGGTGTTAAATATCCTGAGCTATAATAAGTTAAAGTTTTTCGCGCATGCTTAGAATCACCCTGTATATCTTTACTATTACTGCAGAATGTATGGCAAAGGTACCCTAATATATATTTTTTCTTTTAATAAAATAAATGTTGTGGGTAGCCTCAATGATCCACAAACAAGCAAATGGTAACATATGATGATGATGATGATGATGATTTGAAAGAGCGAGATCAAGGACGCGGTTTTCCAAGCATCTCTATGCGCTTAGGTCACATTGTACACCCTAACTAGTAATTTTTTTTTGGTAACGTATGCACGTTTACCAAATAATTTTGTGTTAACACGAATGCTGATTATTTATTACATTATATACGATCATGATCCACATACAAGCGTCGGTGTTTAGCACTTAAAAAAAGTTTATTATTTTTTTAAATGAAATAATGAGGTGTCAATATATTGACCACAAATAAGTATTTTACAGGCAAGGTGAATACGTGTAACCAATATATGTATGTATAGGACTACTCTGGGTATAACCGTTGTTCACCTTCAAGCATCGGTGATTAGCTTTAATAATAGAAATAGACTAGCGAAAGCCTCCCATCAAATTACCTTATACGAATATGGTGAGAAAAATCTTATTTTCGCGGTATAACCCCACAAAAACCAAAAAAATACATCAACCTGATGTTTTAAATAAATTTTCTTAATTCAAAAGAGTTCGCGAAGTAATGGTAGCAATCACAAATCACAACGCAACACAATGCAGAAGGTATCCCGCCTCCTTTGTCATTTTAAACACCTTTTTTAGGCGTTCATTTCTTGCTTAATTCTGCACCACGCTGTTCGCATTCCTAATGACATTCCTTGACGTATATAAAGCAAAAAAAGCGATGTAGAACAAGGAAACACGAGACAGTCTACTTGACAATGACAAATACAGTATTTCCCGCTCTACAAATGCTTATCCTTGCATGGCGTTAAATTTAAACGGAGCGATGAACGTGATTCGCTTCATCAGGGAAAAATTTGCAATTTCGAACGCAAATGGGAAAAATATTTCAGCCGGTTATTTTTTTAATTATTTCCAGAACGGAGCACCCCCGTTGCAAGGCTCCCCGACGAGGAGGACTCCTTCCCAGTGCTCTACGATCGGGAGCTCCACTCCCTTCACAGGAACATCCCGGCGCTTCGGAGAAGGGACGTCGATACCACCACCATTAAGCAGCATTACTACCCTGAAGGTAACAAAACTGTTCGTTTACGCTTTTTACCACGTCGCAATAAAACAAAGACCTCGCTTTTTTTGGCAGTTAACGCCGGGGAGCGTTTTATTTAATGGAGCACCGGAAAATGTAAGGGGTGACTTTATGTTTGGGACAAGTCTTCGCTCAAATATATACAGCACGTGCTATTTATTCTCACGACCGTTCCATTATTATGTATCACAACTCAGAAAGTGCATCGTTTATCTTTGTATCGTGCTTGAGCTGTGATGTCCTCGGTAATTATGTGACGACGTATGAACTAATGGGGCCACTTTTTTCGTGCCTGGAAACAGCGATTTCGGGAAGCTGAAGAGCTAAAGGGATCGTCGGGATTAATCATGATAATCTATCAAGATGTATGTACGCACATGGAATCATATAATCATGATGAAGGATACTCTGGTATTTCCTAAGCTACAGTTAAGGAATTTCCGACAGAAAAGGGCTAAAAGGGACAAGTTTATTTAATAATCAAAACGTGGAGATGCTAATAGTAATCAATAATCGCAATATGACAGTTGGAATGAGTTACAGAAACTATCGTGCCAGGATGAGATACAAAAACTATCGTGCTACATATTTATAAGAAGTGAACTATTCACCAATTAAGGATTTGAAAGTTAATAAGGTTCAAGATAAGATAAAGGTTCTCATAAAACTATTGTCAGTATGAGGAAGGATTAAAAAAGTTGATCTAAAAAAATATCGTTCCAAGTTTTGATGGAAATATCAAGTTTCACATTTCAGATTTAAAATTACCTACATAATCTTAAATGACTTTCAGAGATCACATCGAAACAGCAATTGAGATACGGTTATACTCCTTTTTCATGTAATATTTAAATTTCTACTTTAAGTAGCAATATCAATTTAGAGTCTCTATCTCTATGGTATTTCCTTGCCTTCTTGTTTTCTTTGTGTCCCCCCTACCCTGATAACTCGTATATATTTATTTTGGTATCTTCTAAATTCTCTCGCATATCAATTTTTTTTTATTAATAACGTAAATCAACTATCCGAAATGAGGAAATCGGTCCATTGGCATTATCCTGGAAATTTCAGTTAATTAACAGGTCTCTATGCCATTTCTTCTAAAGTCGTTTAAAGGCTGGCACTTCGAGCAATATTTCGGTTGGTGGGTTTGGATGAGCTACCAGACGGTCGTGGTATTTTACTGGACGTTGATGTATTTCTCTTTTACAAATGGTATTTTTAGGTCAGAACACAGACGGAAGAGAAACAAGAGAAAGAGAGCAGATAATAGAGATAACAGAAACATTTTATAATGATCTATATGCCTCTTACCTGAACGAAGACCCGTAATACAAGAAAAATACGGGCAGAATAATGAACATCGGTTCCGAAGAGATACCTGACATAAACAAAGAAGAAGTAATAATGGCCTTATCCACCATGAAAAATAACAAAACCCCAGGAGAAGATGATATTACAATAGAACTTTTAAAGGAAGGAGGAGAAGAAATCATAACTAAAATGTGTGAACTATCCAACGAATGTCTACAGAAAGGAAAAATACCAGACACATGGAACAATCCCATAGTTGTGCTTGTATATAAAATGGGGGATACAGCAGACATAGACAATTACAGACCCATTAGCTTGCTCTCTCAGATATACAAACTATTCTCCAAAATAATAACAAACAGGCTTACACATAAGTTAGATGACTACCAGCCTGATGAACAAGCAGCATTCAGAAAAACGAAAAACTAGAATTTTGCCCGGCGACTCGCACATTCCCACTTGGAAGAAGAAATATTCATAAACGGTTGAAGAGAAAATTACCGCAAGATATTATACTATCTGAACTTGAAGACAGTGATTAAGATTTAATTAATGACGGGTGTTATTAATCCCATTAGTGCTTAAACTGTAGTGACTAGTGTTACCTCAGCTATGAATAGCAAGACGTTGCTGAACTAGCTCAACAACCATTTAAAAAAAAAAACTTCAACACTTGTGACCATCTCCTACGGTTACTGATAGAGAAAACGATTGAATATAACCTTAATGTATACTTGACCTTTGTAGACTTCTACAAAGCATTTGATTCCATAGAACATTGGATAATTATTAACAGCCTCAAAAATGCACGCATTGACCACAGATAATATAATATATATACGAAAATGCAACATCGACGGTTAAACTACATCAAAATACAAACGAAATTAAGTTTGGCAGAGGAATCAGACAAGGAGACACTGTCTCCCCAAAATTATTCAATACAGCCCTGGAGGAGATATTCAAACATCTACAGTGGCAAGATAAAGGCATTTTAATAAATGGCAAGAGGTTAAATAACTTAAGATTCGCCGACGATGTGGTTATCATAACGGAAAATCCAACAGACTTATAACAACTGTTGAGAGAACTAAACGTGAAAGCGGGTAAAACAGAACTTAAGATTAACTTAACTAAAACAAAAACAATGTGCAAAGAAGATCCACATATCACGATTGATCAACACCACATCGAGAAATTCGAAAAATTCATGTAACTGGGCCACCAAATACAACTAGGAAGAGACTATCAAATAGCGGAGATATATAGAAGAAGAAGACTTGCCTGGCCCGCATTCGGAAAACTTGGACATATAATTGAAAATACAAACATTCCTTTAAAACTTAAATCAAGACTATTTGATCAATGCATCCTTACAGTCCTGACTTACGGCTGCCAAACATGGACTTGCACAAAACAAACATTGACTAAAATAGCAGTCACACAAAGATCCATGGAGAGACAGATGATTGGCATGTCTCTAAAAGATAAAAAAAGAAAACATTGGATTAGACAAACTACAGGGATGAGAGACGCCGTCGCAATAATTACCAGAATAAAATGGAGCTATGCTGGACATACAGCGAGATGCAACGATTCACGATGGAATAATATCATTCTTCACTGGAGACCATACCTAGATATAAGGAAAAGAAGACGTCCACCGACACGCTGGACAAATAATCTTAAGTTGACTGCAGGACTGAATTGGACCAGAGAAGCACAAGGCAGAGACCGTTGGAATGCCATGGGGGAGGCCTATGTTCAAAGATGGACGGTAGAGATGGGCCTTTGAGATTGAGATTGAGATTTCTAGGTCAACATGTAGTGTTTGGTTGTTTACCAGCCACCTTTCGAAGAACTTTAGACTGGAATCTCTAGATAATCTTTAAATTGAACGTACTAGAACAACTCACAATTCCTATCCGTACGTCCATTTACAACTGTTGAAAACATGTTTTCGTGAACTTGATCTTTTAGCCCTACACCTTCTTCATATTTGTCTATTCTTACCTCTCTCCAAATCTCAATATTCACCACTTTACTATTACTATTATGAGTTTGTTCTTCTCTATCTCATATCCACGTTCTTGCATTATCTTTATGTGTCCACAACATCCACTCTCTTTTCTGTTATTTATATCTTTTCTGTAGATTTTAAGCTCCAAAACTGTATTGTATATTACTTTCCTAAACTTCCATAATTATTTTCAAACCTTTTCCATAAATATCAAGTTACTCGTAGAATCTTATACTGATTCGACAATAGCGTAGCTTCTTCCTCAACTTTCTACTCTTTATCGTTTTCAGCTATCCTTGCGATTTTCCTCCGCAATACCCCTATCTTTTTCAACTTTATGTACTTTAAAATGTACACCTTTCTATTTTCGCTCCATTTTCTATGTCGGCCCTCTCACATTCCCGCCTCTTTATATTCTCTCCGCTGTTTGTATCGTCATATTCTCCATATTCGTTATTTTTTCATTTAAGTATAGTCGTTCTGCCCTTTTCGTCTGATTTGGTTTGTTTTGTATGTTATTTTTAAAATTGAAAAGAAATTCATTATTTTCGATCTGCCTTTCCTACACCTTCTACAGTAACTCTTAAAATCTTCGGCATAGATATATAATTCCTTCGAAGAACGGTTAAAATTATTTCCAACAATTATACCCCTGTATGTGTCGTCCTTCTCTCTGTTTTCACCACTTTTTCCATTTCTACACCATCTTTCCCTTCTGGTCTTGTTATTCTGGAGCTTCCATCGTTTTATAGAAAGTTCGTTTATATATTATTTCCTTCTTTAGGTTTTTCCCAATCTGTAAACGTTGAAATTTAAATTTTAAGTTCATTGTCTAAATTTAAATTGAACTTGAAAGTAGGAACTAACACATATTTCTAATTGAATTATTGGCCCCCACATCTCTCAAGAGTTTTTATTATTGATACTTTGATACGACTTTTTCTCTGTGCGTTTTATTGACCTACGACCTTTCCAAAGTTCTTGCAATGTAAGTAATTGAAATTGAGAGTTCCATTCGAAATTGATATACAATTTTTTGTTCCTTCTAAACCGTACAAGGCATCAAAGATGTTTTTATGCCTCAGAAATATTAAATAGAACAGCAAAAATTGAAACTGTAAATCAATAATTACATATATGCTTGTTTCCTGAAAGTTTGGTTAAATATATAGGAGACATTAATTTGACAGCAAAACACATAGCAATTTGATTTTTTAACGGCAAAACAATATGTATTATTTCCACAACGATACCAGTAAATTTATTTCATTGTAAATGACATTAAACTATTATCAGAACACTTTCAAGAAAAAGTACGACTTTTCGGCAAAGTCTTCGGCCGGAGGCTAGTCAGAGCAGCCTGCTTTTGATGTTTTCGCTTTGAAGGCGAAACCTGAACGGCATACGAGGTTTGTAAATTAAGTAGCTTTGCGTTAGATCTGGCAACACTGGGGACGCGGGAGTGGAAGGGGCGGCAAGTGAACATGTGATACACCTCCAGTACGAATTTGAACTCGCTAGAGTCATTTGGTGGTCCGTAGCGATTTTTTTCGTAAAACGGTGTGCTAGCAGGTTTTGATTCAGACTTGGGCACAGCGCAACGGAATCTTTTGCAAAACTTCGGCAGGCCTATAGAGACAGTGTTTTGTAAAGGGCCTAGGTTTTTCGATGGTTGAAGGCATTTTCAGAAGGAACATAGTCAATTGAAGATGAACCTCGCAGCGGAAGACCTTCATTTTCAAGAACCTATGAAAATGTCGACACAGTCCGGGATCTTGTGCGTTCAGATCGTCGGTTGACAGTCAGAATGATCGGGGAAGAGTTGAATTTGACTTACACCACCGTTCATCAGATTTTGATCAATGAATTGGGGATAAGAAAAATCTGCGCCAAAATGGTTCCGAAAAATCTTTCGCATGACCAAAAGAATATCAGGAGGGAAAGGTGCCTTGATTTTTTGGGATCGATTGAGAATGATCCCCATTGTCTGGAACGTGTCATTACTGGTGACGAGTCTTGGGTGTTTGAGCATGACGCGGAAACCAAGCGCCAAAGCATATGAAATGGCACACTTCAACCTCTCCAAGGCCACAAAAAGCAAGAATGAGCAAGTCGAAGATCAAATGCATGCTGATTTGCTTTTTTGATAGCCAGGAAATCGTTCACAAAGAGTTTGTGTCTCAAGACCAAATGGTTAAGCAACACTCTTACAGAGAGCTTCTTGAAAGACTTCGAAAACAGGTCATGCGTGTGAGACCAAACATCAAGAACAACTGGGTATTGCATCACGACAATGCGCCTTGTCACACAGCAATTTCAATGAACATTTTTTTTGGCTAGTAAGAACATTGCTGTGGCTCCTCAGCCTCCTTATTCGCCCGACTTGAGCCCTTGTGACTTTTTCCTCTTTCCGAGACTGAAAAATCACTTCAAGGGACGTCATTTTGGGACACTGGAAAACATTTAAACGGCTGTAACCGGCCAGCTAAAGGATATTCCAGAATCCGAGTTCCAACACTGCTATGCAGAGTGTAAGAACCGTCTCTAGCGCTGTGTGGCTTCCCAAGGCAGTTACTTTGAACGAGACAATGCTGAACTGGAATTTTATTCGACTAAAATTTTGAAAAAAGTCAGTCTCATCACTTAATTTACACACCTCGTAACTAACTGCGTGTGGCGATTATAAAATGCAAATTTGTATGAGCTAACTAGTTTTCTTTGTTATGATAATAAGGCTAGTATTACAGTCTCTTCTCTACTTTCAAACCATCGTTATTTTCTTAGGTGACTATCACTTTGAGATCTTATAGTGACCTTTCATTACATGCCATATCTGGCAGTGGATGGAGTGTTCCATTTCTTGCGACTTTTTCCATCCTGTTGTCTTCCATTCTGTTGATGTGCTCTTTCCACTGTCTTCGCCGCTTCCTGAGCCAACGTACTACATCGTCTATCTTGCACTGCTCCCTTATATATGAGTTTCTTTTTCTATCGAGTACTGTGTTGCCTGTTATCATTCTTAATGTTTTCATCTCGGTGGTTCTTAGGAGTCTTTTCGTTGTTGCTGTATCCGCTCTTGTCGCTCCTCCCTGTTCTGCATTCTTTTGTTATGTTAGTATTCTTCCATATAGTGTTTTTTAGATATCCAGATGTGACTGCTGCGTTGTTGACGTGTCAGTTTATGTCGTTTGTTAGGTCTCCATAGCTTGAGATTCGGGTTCCTAGGTAGTTAAAGGACATAACTTGTTCTATGATGTTTTTATCTACAGCCACTTTACATCGTAGTAGCTCCTTCGCTATTGGTTTTGTTTCTGGATATCAGCATGTTATACTTATCGGCTTCTAGTTTAAAAGTGTGTAACAGTCGCTGGAGTTCGTCTTCCGATTCAACAATGAGAGCGACGTCATCCGCGTAGCGGATTATTTTTATTTTGCGGTACTAGTCTGTAGCCGTCAGGTTTTGCTTTTACTGCGTCTAAGATTTTATCCATTATGAGATTAAAGAGCAGGGCGCTGAGGCTGTCTCCCTGGCGGATACCCGTTGGCGTCGATATTTCTTTTGTAAGTTTGTTCTTTACTCTTATTTTTGTGGTATTGTTTGTGTGCAAGCTTCTTATGGTTCTTATGTATTCATGGGGTGCAGCTAGTGAATGGAGACAGATGTGCAGGTGCGTTAAGCACGATAATAAATTCTAAACGAGTATCGCGAAACACGAAAGTGAAAATGTACAAAACGGTAGTGAGACCGACGGTAACGTACGGGTGTGAAACGTGGGTGATGAACAAGGCAGACAAGGAAAATTTACGGAGTAAGGAGAGCAGCAGAAGGATGGGCAAAAAGAAGTAATGACGAGCTACGTCAGTTATGTGGAGAAAAAGAAATAACACAATTTGTGCTCGGCCAACGAGTAAGATGGCTGGGTCATGTCGAGAGGATGGTTGGAGGCAGTAGATGGAAACCCAAGAGAAAAGGGAGTAAGAAACTGGAGAGACAAAGCCAAAGACCGTAAAGAGTAGAGGAAAGTCATACATCTATGGGCCTAAATGGCCTGTGCCAGCTTTAAATATATTATATTCGAGCACATTTGCCACTATTTGACGGAGTATGAAGATAGCATCTGTAGTTGACCTGTTCTTTCGGAAGCCATGTTGTTCTTCGTTTCTTGGTACGTTTTCTTGCAGAGCTTAATAACGTTATTCCTCTGTAGTTTGAAAGGTCTTTCTTGCAGCCGTTTTTGAATATAGGAATGGTGATGTTATTTAGCCATTCTGGGGGTACTTTGTTTTGCTTTATGATGTTATTAAACAGCTTTCTCAGTTCTTACGCTAAGGCAGCGCTTCCGTATTTTACGAGTTCATTGATGATGTCGTCTACGCCTGGTGCTTTCCTGTTCTTTAGATTTACTATGGCAGTTTTTTGGTCTTCTGTTATTATTCGAGCTGATTCGTTTTCGATACTTTCCTCTCCTTGCCCGTTGTTCCCCCGAGGTTCTTAGTGTCCGGGGTTGTTTTCGGTCTGTACATGTAGGTGTTCAAAGTACGAGATCCATTTTTCCTCACTTACAGTTTTTATTTGGATGTTTTCGTGTACTGCTTTCTTCATGCTTCGTAGTATCTTCCAAACTCGTTTTTGTGTTCCGTACGTGTCATGTTCTATTTTGCTGCTGAACCTTTCCCAGTATTCCTCTTTAATTTCTCGGATTCTGTTGTTTGCTTGGTTTCTCATTTCTATGTAGGGTGCATGTTCTTCTGCTGTTTGTCTCTGTCGGTACTGTAAGTATGCTTTCGTTTTTCTTTCTGCTATTATTTTTACTTCCACTGTAAACCAAGGTTTAGAGTTTGGTTTGTTGCTTAAATCTACTGTTCGAGTTCCAATGGCTTCCAGAGCTGCTTTATGGATGTTTGTCTTAATTTTTTTCCAGCCGTATTCCGCATTATCCTCTTCTGTTATTGCGTTAGCTCTTATGTATTGTTGTAATCAGTCTGTATATAGATTTCGTGTGCTCTCATGTACGAGAGATTCCTTATTATATTTCTGGACCTTATTCGGTGGTTGCTTCTTTGCTGGGATAGCAATTCTCATTTTGCAGAAGACTATATTATGGTCTGATCCTATATTTGCAGACGTTAGGGTTCTTACATCTAAGATTTGGTTAGATAATACCGCTCTGTTTGTGATGATTTGTCTATCATGGAGTTGTTATTTCTATTACCAGTGAATGTGACTTTGTGCTGGTGTTTGTGCGGGAAAAAGGTATTGTTAATTCGAAGTTCGTTATGTGTACACAACTCGATTAGCATATCTCCACGATCGTTAGTTGTTTATTCGTAGTATTTCTGTTTTCCTCCTGCAATTACTTCGTTGCCAAACCGTGCTTTCAGATCTCCTATTATTACGAGTCTCCCAGAGTGTGGTGTTTTATCTATCTGTATTTGGAGTTGGTCATAAAACTGTTCGACTTCTTGGTGTGGTTTGCTAGTGTCGGGAGCATATACTGATATATGGAAAGGTTTATTTTCGAATATGAGTGTGGCTTCCAAAATTCTATCGTTCACGTATTCTATATTATCGATGTTCTGTTTGTATTTTTCGCGAATCAGCAACCCTACTCCAGATGCCGCTCCTTTCTCTTTATCTTTGCCACTATATATAAAGAAGTAGTTTTGATATTGTGAGGTACCCTTTCCGTTTTCTTGGTTTCAGAAAGGGCACATATATTGTACTGGGTTACCTCGATTATTATTTCCTGATCTTTATTGTTGAATGATCGTACATTCCAGCAAGCTATTCTTACGCATTCGCGTTTATTCCGTATTCGTGCGATCGTTGTCGTCCATTTGATGTGTCCTGATTCCGAGGCTTGCTTTCCAGTTCTGTGAGGATTATTAAATTTTTAACATGGGCAGGATGTTGGCCTTATCCATGAACCCTCCTCCTTTACCCACACTTGGGACCAGCTCAACTCCACCGAGCTACTCAATCCACGCGGCTGTGTTGAGGCGAGTATCAAGAGTTCGTGAAATTGTGCCAAAAGTACGCCAAAGGACCTTCCGAATTATTGCAGGTGAATTGTACATCAATAAGGCGACGATTTGACACAGTATACTAGAAGATTTGGAAACGATAAAAATCTGTGCAATCAGTGTTACGGAGAAAACAGAATAGAGTTGCATCGTATACTGACTTCATTCATAATTGTCAGAACAATCTAAATTTGCTTAATTGCTTCGTTACTGGTGATGATTCATGGGTGTTTCAGTACGATCCTGTGGATTGGAAAATGTTCATCAAAGCCCAAAAAGTATCGGTTGCAAAAATCCAGAATCAAAATCATGCTGATTGTCTTTTTTCATAAACAGGATGTGATCTTTGAAGGTCAAACAGTAAACAGTGAAATATACGTTTAAATGATAAAAAGATTATTACTGAGGATTGCTTGAATGTGACCGCTATTTTAAGCAAAGGGTAGGTAAGTAGGTCCTTACTGCATTATAATACACATGCCCATTTTGCACTTATTGTAAACTCATTTACCATTACACTCGACACTATTGATATCAATCGCCCATCTTGTTCACCTGATTTAGCATAGCAGCCTTTTTTGTTTTTCCTAACACGGATCTCAAAGGGCAACGATTTCAAGATTGCAATGTATTAAGAGAAATGTAATTGGAAGCAGTTTCTTCAGACGCATTAGTCGATTGTTTTCAATAACGTTGCAATAAGTGCATTAAAGTAAATGGACATTGCTTTGAATAACTATCAAATATTTTTTATGTTCCTTAATTTGTTTCTTTTTATTGTGCCTGTCCGGGAATTAAATTGCCAAACCTCGTATGTAGCTGATGATTAGTAACGTTTATTGAATACACGTTGCTGCTGGTGCACTATGATATTTAAGCTTGTCCAACAGGTAAAACAGTCGAGAATTTACACTGTAGTAAGGATTACAAGAAATGCCAAGGTTCATAGGTATTTGTTTAGCGCTCTGCATAAACTAAACAAAACACATTTTTTAGCAGGTTGTTCTTATTCGTTGTTTATTTGCAGGCGGATGGGGTTGGTTGGTTTGCGGAGCAGCCTTCCTAGCTCACCTTCTTACATCTGGTCTTCAACTTGCCTTTGGACTACTGTACCTGTATGTAATGCAGTTCCTAGTCAAAAAGCATCAAGATAAGGAGTTTTACCAGATGGCGACAGGTAATATAGAATCATTTAAATTTAAGCGCGAAATATTCCACTACTAAATTCAATTGAGCGGATTTGATCGAATACAGAGCGTTGAATGTTTAGCCGCCTTCAGAAGTGGTTTCTACGGTGAATTTCCCCCCTTTCGAAGATTTATTGTTGTAATTGAAACATCGGCACCGAAACTGAATAAAGACATCAATTTCTCTCTAGTAAAAAACAAATAGCGGTTGGAAACCCTCGTTTCTCAAATAATAATCCCTGTCAGTCGTTTGCATTTGTCTCGCACGTAATAGGCGTCCATTAGTACATTTTTCGGTTTCCATTTTGACTGATAAAAATCTCTGTTGGATGAAAAATGCAAGACGCGGTCGAGGTCGGCAGGCAGAATGTGTTGTAGTAATTTTTGTAATTTATATGGAGTGATAGCGCGTCATATCTCTGTGCTTCCCTCCCATTTGCTCTGCAGGCACATGCCCGGAAATTTGTATTCTGTACAGCCATTAATCTGACATATTACTTATAAATAATGGTCGCGCCACAAGCTGCAACACTCTTATTAATGTATTGTACAATTAGTTGCCATTACTTTGCGATTTTTCCGAGTTACGACCGCACAGCTTGCCCCAACGCGACGGCTCCAAGAAATTTCCGCGGAAACTTGACATCTACATTCCCGGTTAGATTTGTTACTTAATTTACTCCAGAGATTGGGGGTGTGTATGAGGACGTACGTCGTACGTAATATTAAAAGGACATCAACGGATGGTTTAGTGGACGACATATTTATTTTATTGGAGTCGTTCGAAATGTAATTATGTTTGCCAAAATAAAATCGGCCTTCGTTTTCTCTCTCTACAGGATAATGAGAATGCCTGTAAAACAAGGCACAAATTTACGATGGGAAGCTTTCTGTAGTTAAATCAAGTTAAACCCCGACCAAACAACCTGCACAAATTATGGAAAATGATAAACAAAACCTTCCTAACGTACACAATTTTAAAACAATGGATTTTCGTGTCAACAATTGTTGCTTTGTAGCTTGTATCCGTATGATAGTAAAAAAATATTACAATCTTCAAACTGCATCATAAATTTGCGATGGTAAGTGTTTGACGGTTAGATTCCGACCGTATTGAGGAAGAATTGGCAACTTTATATTTATTATTCGGCTACAAAATTTTATGAATTCAATGTAAGAAACATCTTCTTGTTTTTTTCATCTAACACACGTCAAGAAGTAACTTACTACCTTTAAAACTTATAAATTCCTACTATGTCAAATATTCTAGGATTAGGTACAAACAAAATTCCGAAAAATAGTTTTTAAACGTTTTTTCATAATTTTTTGGATACTGTATTGAAAATAATAATTTTAACAAACCCCTTTACCTCTATTTCAACATCTGAAAATGATGACTAAATAGGGAGGAAACCTATTAGGGTAATTCCGGGATAGATGGCCATAGTTTTTACAAAACGGTAGGTATAACACTTTCAGTATTGAACACAACTCTCTTTATTATTTTCTAATGAACGTTCAAACTTCAACACAAACAAAACTCCAATTAAACTTGAAATAGAATGTAACATTGAACTACAAAAAATACTTATAGTTGTCTTTACATGTTCCTTCCTTTTCCTTTGTCAGTAAGCCTTCCACACGTTCGACAGGAGGTATTATACGACGTACAGGATTCATGTAACCAAAATCCACATTTTATACATTTTATCCGGTCTACATTCTGCTTTGTTTGGCTATAGTTTTCTCCACAGCCCACGCACTCATTTTCATTGAACTGAACACTTACAGAATGGTCACTCTCCAATTCAATTTCTTCTTCACTCTTCTTCTTCTTATTCTCCTTTTTTGAGCCGCTAGCCGCTTGTCTTCCTTTTCCTTTCGCTTTCGTTCTCTTTCTTTACACTGATTCTGATGATCTGGTGACGTAAGAATCGTTGCCAGTTGTTTCGACCGTTTTCTCACAGTAGCTACTTTATCAGATGGGATGGGTGATAGCTCAGCAAGGATTTTGAAAGGTGTTTCTTCCAGTGTTTCTTGTTGTTCCTTTCTAGATGTTCCTGGTTGTGGTTGCTCCTCCCTAGATGTACCTGTTTGTGGTTCAATTTGAACACGTTCAGGTCGTTGATCAACTGGTGGTTGTGAATAGCGGTCGTTATTGGAGTGTACAGCAACTTCGACGGGAGCAAATGCATAATCTGCTATCACTTCACGGTCTAGTGGCATTATTCCTGTAGCCCTAAATCCAGAGAGTGCATTGTGGACTGTTGCAGTTTTGTCCTAACAGGCACTCAGTAATTCGCCAAACTGTGATCTCGTCAAACCCCTACCAGGATGATTTTTTAGCCAAACACGACAGGGCTCGTAATAATGTGCCTTTAAGGATTTAAAAAAACTCCTATCTTTACTTGGTAAACAAAACAACACTATGTCGTTGGAATCGGCAAATTCTAACATTTCTGCCAAATTTACATGTCCATCGAGTACCATCAATACTTTCCCCATTGGTTTCCTTGTGATAAAATGTTCACGCAAGGATTGTAGGAAGAGGATTTGCATAGGCAGATTTCTGCGAGATGTAGAGGACAGATCCTGGAGGAAGTCCATCTTCCCACTCCTTCTTCTTATTTTTCCCTTTCATTATAACAGCGGGAAGAAAACAATTTCCCTCTGCGTTACCGCAGGCTATTAGAGTAATTGATTCGCCTTATTCTGTCGAAGTAGTGGTAGATACAGCTTTAGATCCTTTAGCTGCTAATACTTAATTAGGGCGATTGTTTAATTGCAACCCCGTTTCATCGATGTTATAAACATTACCTGGTTTATCTTCTGAAGTAAATTGAAGTATTGATCTACTTCTTCACGGTTCATCGAGTTCATGCGGGCGAGGGATACACCTTCAGACTTTCGTATGCTTATTTGGGGATGTCAAAAAAGAAATAAACTGAGCCAGTCATAACCAGCCTTCTCAGTACCAGTGTTAAAACGACGCTTAATATTAAGTTGCACAGCAAATTGGTAAGCAATTGATCTCAAATCGCTCCTAGTTAATGGAAATCCCCGCTTTTGGATTCTCAGTACATGGCGCACTACTCTTTCCTCGTTGGCTTTACCTAAATCAGTACGAGGACCCATGCCACTTTTCTCATGATTTCCTGATTTCTATCTCCGCTCTAAAGTTTTCTTAGGAATATTAAATTCGATAGACGCGTGTCTAACGGATGCACCTGCAGTTCGAACGGCATTAAGTCGCATTCACTAAGTCTTGTTCTTGCCAAGTTTCACGACTTCACACTAACTTTCTTTTGTATGGTTTAAAAAAAACACGTTCAGATGTATGGCCATCTTTCCCGATCTTCCGCGAG
Organism: Limonius californicus; assembly: GCA_014611495.1. Taxonomy (NCBI): domain Eukaryota; kingdom Metazoa; phylum Arthropoda; class Insecta; order Coleoptera; family Elateridae; genus Limonius; species Limonius californicus. The sequence continues at coordinate 11,899 of JABXWE010008156.1, read as the reverse complement.
AGATGGCCTACCCAAGGGCGAACCACAAACTATGCTGTGTAATCGCAGTTTGAGGTTAGAGTGTCTGGGAGATATCCCAAACAGCATTTGTAACAAGAATATTGCAGAAAACGCTACACGGAATATAAACCGATTAGACAAGCAAACTGCTGTTAAAAGTTTTCACTTTGCAACGCACAAATAACGCATTTTTCCTACCTTTCTTAATGTTTTGGCGCACGCCGCAACAACAAACGTAACGTACAGCTTACGGAGCACAACTGTATTGCACAACTACTGCCATTTAAACTTGGATCTAGAAATTTTTAACTATGGCCATCTATCCCGGAATTACCCTATGGCTAAATAATGGTCAGCAACAGCTACCAACACTTGTAGAAAAGGAGAATAAAAACTTATCTGTAGAATATACAACGGTTAAAAACTGTTTTATTTTTCAATCAAATCAAATATAATTTTTTTTCTTTGCACCAGCTTCGAGAGGACAAGATCTTATGCACAATCTTCCCAAATATTAAAGTTTTTATTTTGAGTAATCGACATGACCAGGAAGACCTACCAAAATGTAAAGAAAAAATTATTATTGAAGGTATCAAGTAATAATGTTTTTCAGTGTTGACAGAAAAATGGAAAAAATCTTATGGTCTTAAGATTTGGTACACCCTTCGTTGTACCAAGCGATTTCTGATTAGATTCAGACAATTATGTGCAACAAATTTATAGAAGTTTATGATTAAAATATTTGTGTTCAATTATTGCATTTTAAAATGTAAAATATTCGTTTAAACAACCATAAAACCTTTATTTGCTTTTTTCTTTGCAATAATATGACCAAATATCTTCAACATATATAACATTTTGCCATCGTAAGCATTTTATGGTTATGGTGATTCTGAACAAAAACGAAAACATTTGTCAAACTCGAAAAAAAATGGGAATACAGAATAGAAAAATTTTGCATCAAAAAACCTTCTGCAGCCCTTCTCCATCTTTTAAATCAGGGATGGACAACCCGCGAACCGCGTGCGACTCTAAGACCTTTAGTGCGGCCGGCTTAGTTTCACCAAAAAGCTCTTTTTCATACGGCCCGCGTAAAGTTTCCTAAAAGACCGATTTCATCACTTATTTTTTTGTTCTTATTCGTGTTTGTAATATTATTATTGATGGAACGTTAACCGTTAAGTCGAGAAGTCGAAGAATTGTCACACTACCCGGGAGGTGGTATGTTTATATACTTTTTATACCACTTTTTCTGTCCATTTCTCTCTAAAGTAATCAACAAATTTACTTGCTCTCGTTATTTGTTTTAAAATCGTCTTATTTAAGAAAACCATATGAACCTGAGTTCCATAGCATACAATTATGACTAATTCGGAAGCAATTTATTAGCATCGGCAAAAAATTGAATATTTTGCAAAGGTTTGCTTCGAGGGCCCATTGTCTGCTGTCAGATTTCGATTGGTTCCTTTTATTAGTTTCACTCATCGCAATATTTATTGTATAATAGTGAATCTGTGATATGGTACACTAGAACCTACCACAACCCCAATAACTCGCTGGTACTCATCGGAAGGGTAGCTACTGCCACTACGCCAGTTAGCACCCTGAATAGGAGGATACACACATAGAGCCTCCCCATTCCAGTTCCAATGCCCTTCCAGCAGGAGCGGATTCAAGATTTAGTGGATCGAAACATTTACCACCTCCCGACTTAAGGGTTAAGATACCGTCATTAGTTTTGTAGCTAACTTACAAGAAAACCTTTTCGTAGATGTGTCGCATGACGGTCGGCCCCACCTGCTCGCCACCACTTATTGGTTACTCAAGTGGCCTGATCCCTCGAAATGGTTACCGACCCCTGTTTTAAATGATGGACAATTGACTTAATATCTTCAATACATGCTTACATCGTTTCCAAAATCAGAAAAACCCTCTAAATCTTGTAAGAGATGGTATTTAATATACTTACGCTAATGCCATTAGGACACAAACTTCTATCTACAAACTCAACGAGATTACTGATTTTAATATGTATCTACAGTTTTAGATCCGCTTTATGATTAATTCATGAACGTTGTCAGGACTAACTAATAAAGTTGCTACAATATTACGACCAAAACGTATTTATAGAAATAAAAACTATTTTCCAACCCAAGCGATCTCCATATGTAGAAAACACTATCCTGGAAATGTATTACAAATTTACAATAACAAGTGTTTTATGCTTAGTGTCGGACCAGAACTGCACATCTTAGCTATTGTCATACATTAGCAAATTAACTTTTATATTCTAATTCTTAAACAAAACCATTACACTGTTCCGTTTAAAATATAACTGATAAATGATTTCTACCTTCGGTTTTTCTTTGGATAGAAATGGTGAAGAAATGGAAATTAAAACTATATTCATTATATAAACTGTACCCTATAACCAAAACATCCTTTATTTTTACTCCAACTATATATGTATACACTTTCAAGAATTTCGAAAGAACAATCCTTTTGTGGAAGGAGCTACAAAGCTTCATAGAAAATAGTAATAAAAAGTTTATTGCTTACATTGTTCGGATCCAATTGAAAACCTAATCCCAACCTACACGTTGCCGGAAGTAAGGCCTATAGCCTTTGCGGCTGGTTGGACAGAAAACTCAATGAAAGCTGAAATGGCACCTCGAAAATAGTAAATCAAACTTGAATGCTGAGATTATGGAATAAAGACAATTAAAATTAGAATCAAGCAACATACAAGATACAGCCAGACTGATACGACAAAGAAGAGGGTACTGGAACACACATGTAGAAAGATGGAAAACAATAGACTAATAAAAAACGCAAAAATCAACAAAGCGGCGGGGAAAAAGATGGTAAGACAGACCAACAAAACGATGGCGAGAGTGTTGGACATCAATATCCCAAGACGCTTAGAAGAAACATACAGACAATTGCCTATCTATGTGAGAAACCATATATAAAAGAATAAGAAGAAGAAAATAACAAATCATCTCTTATTTGATTATCAAGTATATATGCATAGGAAGACGACTAAATGCCTCAAAGCCTGTGCCAAGAATTTGGGAATTCCAAGCATTCTGCGAAAGGAGGACAAAAGTTTTCAACACTGGCAATAAAAACTTTATTGTGTACACTGTAAGAGTAAATCTTCAAATTTTTCAATCAATACCCAATCTTGAACTGCATTTTGATGCTGTTAAGACATATCTACCAAGAAAACCCTGCGGTTAAGTGACGACCCATATCAAAATAACTTAGAATGTTTAATCTGAAATAAAAATAAGAGTCAAATAAAAACCTTACAAGTGCCCTAAAAATGTACCGAGCGAAACTTTGCCTTACAAGTTGGCAAAAATACTATTTTTCAGATGTAGAAGGCCCTACTAATGACATACCATAGCAACAATTGAAAATGTTCACACGGCAACCATTTAAAAATGACAACTCCACTATAGCGCTACGCCAGTGATGAACAACGTTCTGTTATTCGTTTCTTGCACAGTGAAGGAATGAAACCCAGTGTTATTGATTATAGCATGGAGCAAGAAGTTCAAAAACGGGGTGATTTTCGTAGCTGATTCCCCCGACCTGGCCAAGCAAGCCATGTTGTGACACCTGAATCGATAGCGGCAGTGGAAGCCTTGATGGAACAAAAACCTCGGATTATCTTTAATGAAATCGCTGAAAGTTTGAGTATGACCCATGATTCTGTACATCGCATTATGCATGACATTCTCCAGTTCCATAACGTGTCAGCAAGATGGGTGCCAAAGCAATTAACTTCAGAATCGCAATAGCGACGTTCTGATGCTTGTAAAGAACTCTTGCGACGATATGAAGCAGAAGGAGATGCCTTTCTGGAAGGATTGTGATTGGGAATGAGTCCTGAGCGCATTATCATCAACCCGAAATCAAGACAGCAAGTAAAGAATGACGTCATACCTCTTCGCTAAAACTCAAAAAAGTTCACGTACAGCCTCTCGGCAGGAAAAGTTACGCTGACCCATATTTAGGATGCAAGAGGAGTAATTTTGCAGAACTACATGCCTAATGGGGTTACTGTTACTAGTGTCACATACTCAGAGCTCCTAAAGAACCAACAGGCGCGGATTTTTGAGTTCTGACATTCTTTTGCAGCACGACAACGTGCGGCCGCCTGTTTCACGTTCAAAGGTGGCAATCATCCTAGATTTGAAGTTTAAGTGTCTACCACATCCTCCTTATTTCCCTGACCTCACTACAAGCGATTACCATGTCTTTGGTCCACTTAGAGAGGCATTTGGTGGGAAGAAATTTCAGAGCAATGACGAAGTGATTCAGGCGGTGCATGAGTGACTATGCATGCGACCAAAAGAATTTTTTTATTCTGGCATGCAAGCGCTTCCAAAACGGCGGAGGGCGTGCATAAAACGTAATCGGGACTACGTCGAAAAATGATATACTTGTTTTTGACATTGCTCCAATAACTTTTTGTTTAACAACATTTTTAAAGTTTCCATTTGACTCTGCCTCATATATTAAACTTTATTGTTGACATTTTTAGGACTAAAGTTTACCATCAAATCCATTTCATATGTTTTCAAGCACATGTTCAAGAAAACGACTTACTGTCTTGAGATCTATGCCAAAAATATTGAATTGCCAAACCTCCTGCGGTAGGAGCTAAGAAATCAGATTAGTTACATTATTAGCACAAAAACTTCAAATATTCCAATCAAAAACCTAAACTACAGTTTAATGGAAATACTGCCTGTTTTCCTAAAAATATCCAAAAAACTAGATTTTTCAATTGAACACCATCTCTCACTAATTTTCAAATACCTTCAAGGGAATTTGTTCGGCTGTTTAAAAGCATGTGCCAAGATTTTGACGTACTAATCCTTTTGTGCAGGAGCTGAGAACATTATAAAAGTTTGGTAGAAATATGGCAAATTCATTGCCTTTAAGATATACCAAAAAAATACGTAGAATCATTTTTTCTAGTATAAGTTAATATGAAAATATTTGTTTTAAAATCTGTACCACATATTGGGGAAAGCCAGGCCTTCTCGGGAAGACCCTAAGACAATTTCAATGCAATTACTTAACTGTTTACAATATTACAATGCCAACTTCTGCCAAATTTTCCAATCAAAAATCAACAAGATTTCGATTGAACATAGCCTAATGTTTAAGTTATACTAAGAAAATGAACAAACTACCAACCCTATTTCAAGTACGTCGTGACTAAACTCAAAAGGAACTGAAAAATACACGTAAAAACTTTAAAATATAAAATTATCCATTCCAAAATTGTGTATCGACAAACGTTGTAATTAAAAACAGCCTAATGGGCTTCAGCTATATCAAAAATCGGACATACTGAACGTTTTGCAAGTAAATCGCCATTAAACTCTTTGGGATGAAAACCTTAAAATACTCAAGTTTCCAATCAAAAACGTTATATCTGACAAGCTTTTTGATTGAAAAATTAAAAACCCAAGCGTTTTGCGACTATATCGCAACTAAATTCAAACGGAGCTGTAAAGGTAAATCGATAACAGTAATCAGAATTTCGTTGCGGACGTTATTGGGATGAAAATATCAAAATATTAAATTCTCCAATCAAAATGCTTATTTCCATAAACATTTATTTGTAAACTGCATACTATATTTAAGATGTACAAGATATTTAAAATACTAAACTGTTTGCAATTAAACCAATGTTAAAAGAAGTTGGAAATGTAAATCACTAACAGAACTTCATTTGACAATATGTTATGGTTGAAGCGATCATTTTCGTTAGCCCGCAACAAACCGATGGAAAAGGTTCTTCGGCTAGGACAGAGAGGAGGGAGGGTTTGCAGAAAACGTTTAGAGGAAGAATGTCTTAATTTTTACGATGTACAGGGTAAGACAAAATAAGTGGGCGCCACCTTTCAAGTCACAACTAAACGAAGATCCTCTTAGAAAGGCCGCCGACCAACGGCTTACGGGGAATCGAAACTATCTTATTGTGCTTGTTTCTTACCTGAATATTTCTTACAAACTTCATGCAAAAGAAAAATACACAAAAATAAAATATACTTTTAAATACGGGGTATATAATATATTAAACAAATGGTTTATACTGTTAGATGCCAAAACGTTCACGCAGAGGCCAGAGTCGGTCTAGCTATAAATTATGCCTAAAGAAAGGACTTTGAGACGTCCGGATCTGATAGCTCACGCCGCTAGCGACCTCAATATTTACGGTAAGATCAAAATAAAATAACTACGTAGTCAATATTGCCTAAGTTTACACAACTATTGCAGTTAGTTATTAATTTACGAACAATTAGCAACAGAAGGTTGCTTTACTTTATGAAAATACAGCTGCTTCTATTTTATACAAATCGAAGCATTTTGCGAATAATCACTAATAACTGTATATATGGATAGTTTTTACCAAATTCGGCAATAAAGTTAAGGAAAGCGCGAGAAGGTTGGTTTTTTCCATTGATGTGCGCCCCGGGGTGAAAGAAGATAGGAAAGACCGCGGCGGCTGCTAATCACTGGTAGAGACAACAGAGAACAATGAACTGGGTTGCGATTAATTACATCATATTAACCATATCGCTTTATTAGGATTTTGCTTACGAAAACGGCGAACTAATTATTTTAAATCACCTACAAACGATGAACAGAGAGAGGTACATAGTTTTTGCTAATCGCCACGGGAGCATTAAAGGGGCACCCCGGTTAACTTCTATTTGTTTAAAACGAATCGTGAAACCACACGGTATTATCAACTACATTATTGATTCATGTATATGTTCAATCCGACTTTATTCTCAATATTATTTTACAAGAAACGGGAATACGTTCAATTTACAGGTACAATTTTTCACCCCAACGCTAACTTCACTAATCACCAAAATATCTTCACACCTCAAAGTTCTAGGCTGGGCTTTATTTGTTCTAAGCAGCTTCAAACAAGCCAGCCGGTACAGATTCACAGAAGCAACCGCGACACGTGCACTGAAGAGCATAACTCCTGGGAATGCTTCCAACAATACCGACATAACAATACACATACCAATAGTAACATTCGGGATAACAGAAAGGTGGCGTTATATGCTCTATTTGGAAATTAAAATAAAGAACTAAATTTAACGATTCTTCAAATTCATATGAAAATCAGGCGAATGTCACAAATAAAAACAAACATTTTCATGTATATGTTTGTGAAAACATTACTCATTATAGTCTAAAAATTGCAAACATCCTTAATACCAAGCATTTCTCGATTGAACATCTGCGTAAATCAAAAAAATATAAACGAGCTTGCCTCGTTCTACTGGGCCTATTTCAGCCTTAATAACGCATAAATGAGCTTGTCTCGTTCTACTAGATCTATTCCAGTCTAAATAACTTATAACCGAGTTTGTCTTGTTCTACTGGACCTATTCCAGCCTTAATAACCTGTAAACGAGCTTGTCTCGTTCTACTGGACCTATTCCAGCCGTAATAACTTATCAGCGAGCTTGTCTCGTTCTACTGGACCTATTCCAGCCTTAAAAGTCTGTAAACGAGCTTGTCTCGTTCTACTGGACCTATTCCAGCCGTAGTAACTTATAAGCGAGCTTGTCTCGTTCTACTGGACCTATTCCAGCCGTGATAACTTGTAAACGAGCTTGTCTCGTTTTGCTGGACCTATTCTAGCCTTAATAACATATAAACGAGCTTGTCTCGTTCTACTGAACCTATTCCAGCCTTAATAACTTATAAACGATAAAATCGTTCTACTGGACCTATTGCAGCCTTAATAACTTGTAAACGAGCTTGTCTCGTTCTACTGGACCTATTCCAGCTTTAATAACGTATAAACGGGCTTGTCTCGTTCTACTGGACCTATTCCAGTCTTAATAACTTGTAATCAAGCTTGCCTCGTTCTACTGGGACTATTCCAGCTTTAATAACTTGTAAACGAGCTTGTCTCGTTCTACTGGCCCTATTCCAACCTTAACAACTTGTAAATGAGCTTGTCTCGTTCTACTGAACCTATTTCAGCCTTAATAACTTATAAACGATAAAATCGTTCTACTGGACCTATTGCAGCCTTAATAACTTGTAAACGTGCTTGTCTCGTTCTGCTGAACCTATGTCAGCCATAATAGTTTAAAAACTATCTTGTGTTGTTCTACTCTACCTATCTCAGCCTTAACAAGTTATAAACGAGCTTGTCTCATTCTACTGGACCTGTTTCAGCCTCAAAACTTATAAACGAACTTTTCTCGTTCTATAGCCACGGTCTTGAACTTCTTGTAGCCTTCCCGAGGATCCTGTACTTCGTACCTGTCGTTAGAAAGAACCTTAATAACTTTAAAAGAACCCGTAAACTTCGGCTACAGCTTTCGGCTACTTTACGAAGCTGGATCATCAGTCCTAAGAACCATAACCATATCGCCATTGTTTACTTATGAGCAAGTGCTCGAACCATTTTTTCTGTGTCTTCTGGTCTGCGGAAAATCGTGGTGTTTCGTTCAGTAAGGCCTTTATGTCTAAGTGTTCCAAATTTCCTTCAACTTCACTAATAATCCTGGCATCAACCAGTTGACCATCTTTATACCCTGCTAGAGCTTCTAACGGGGATTATTGTTGCTTTATTTATAGGTAATACAGTTTATCGCGCTTTGGACTTGTTCGATAGCACTATCCCATTTTTCTTCAGGATTTCTCGCTGCTGTAGCTGCTAAAGTTTTAGGTATAGTACGATTACATCTCTCACATAGCCGGTTGACCCTGTGCGGTGTTGCTACTGCATTTAAAATGTATCTAAAACCATAGTTAGAGCAAAACTTTGTCGAGTTTTCGTATGTTTAACAGTTTCTATTATTACAAACTTTGTGTAAGCATTTACAACAAAAAGGAATTTATTTCCCCTACAACTTGTTACAAAGTGCCCTAAGTGATCTACGTGCAAAGTTTGGCTACTTTCTCGATAGGGTAAAGCATACCTTGTTTTTGTTTTCGTTTCGGCCTTTATAATGCAATTTAAACAATCGTTTATGTATTTTTTGACAAATAAGGACATTTTAAATCTCCAAAGGACTGCGGGCGGCGCTCCGACCGGTAACCTTAAACCGTAAAAACGGCTCAGGGTCCTATTCCTAGTTTCAGGAGGCTTAGGGTTGCTATACTTATTAGGATGCAATGATAAACGTTTGGTTTTCCAACGACAACATACCAGTCGTAATATGTTGTTATATGGCCAGAAATACGCCCACTGCCTTCGAAATGTGCCAAAAAATGTGCTATACTAAGTGGTTTATATGTAATTACGCCCAAGTTGTAGAAAGGAATTGCAAAAATTCCCAGAAAATTGTAATCAAAACAGTTCATTAAAAAGCTAATTTATGGCTAGAATTATAAGAAATTTACGTGTATGGTTGTATCTCAAATAAATAAAATACATTTACTTTTTTCTAATATAAATCCGACCCTTTTTTGTAGAGATTCTGATTGCGTCAAATTTTAGAGTTAATTACAAGAAAAAAGAGTATATTCTTCGGTTGTTTGGATGCGAGCTATTTTCTTAAAATAAATGACCGTTTCTAACAAATTAATGACTTCCAGCAGCAGATTCATCCACTCCTTCAGAAAAAACACCTGAAAGCATGTGAACCCATTCAGGTTTTTTAAGTCATCGTTAATTATAAACTCCAAGCGTTATTTTTAACAAAACGTTCGATGATAGTGTGTGTAATAAAAACGGCAACCTTCCGCCTTTCACGAGGTTTTAATTACGGAATACTTAATTAATTCACTAGGGCGGAGCAAAACTCCGACCCGCCTTTCCACTCTTTTTCTACCTCACTAATCAACAGAACTGTAATTAAAGACGTTTTTTGCCCATGTGTTGATAAGTTATGAATCATAAATAAACTGGGCAATGTTCCGTTCTTCCGATGGTGAAACCAATGAGCGGTGGGCAATAATTTTTCGTTTTTCGCGTCGTACATCTGGCAAGTTGGAAAATAAGACACAAAAGTAGGCGCGGTAATAAAATTTTGACGACTTCGGTTACCAGTTAAGGTCTTAAGTACCACATTTGCACCACCTACGTGGAACGATTAATTAATACTTGTTGGTTTTATCCAGTGAAATTAAAATTCCACGCCACTTAAAATAATTACGACAGTGGCGGCTCCGCAGGTTTGGAATACAACAATTAGTCTACACACATTAACGTTTTGGTTAATTTTTAGTGTTGGTGATTTTGCATAATTTTGTTTATACTTGCTTAATTTTCAACATGTGTTTTACAATGGCGTGAGTAGCATACGGATTGGGGGGTAATATGGTAACTATTTACTTACTACCATAGTAAATGGATTGAAGTAGTAGAAAAATTATTATTAATTTTACAGTGTGTTTAGTAACTCACCATAGCATTATACACTAGCACTAAAATTTTCTAAATGTAAAATATAAAGCTTGCACAATGTTAGTATTTAAAGATTAGATTAGATTTCTTGCAGGGGCGGGGGGGTTGTTGTACCCTTTAGCACCGTGGTCTCTTGTGCCTATTGTACATTTGTGACGTTCGGCCGCTTTTATAGAACTCACCCTGTATGAGCGACATTATTTAGATTTCTGCAAACGCAGCTTTAATCCGAGTCTTCACACTGTTATGTGCGGGGAACAGACGAAAGTCAGGCTCCAGCTCTCAACCTGAGTGTCACGTAGATTTAAAATTACCCCCTGGGCGTCCGAATCAGTGTTGTTTACCAATAGGTAATTACCTTCGCTTTGTGCGGTACCATTTACGGCGCGTCCGAAAAGGGGGAATATTCGGTTTCCCAAAAATCCCGAAAATGTCGCTTAAAGTACCGATTTGGGAAATTTCGTCGTATGACGTAATATTGAAAAATCTGCCAAAACCACGCGATTTCGAGAGAAACAACTGTAAAAACTCCACCCACGAAGTCATTGAAGCTTTACAATCCTCCCCCCCCCCTTGAAGGGCCTTTTTTTATCGAAGGAGGTAGATTTTCAAAACATTTGTTAGCCACGCTTCAGCTGCTCCATTTAGTTTACCGAGGGGGATGCCCCCTGAGACGACGCCGTTCATTGAGAAATCCAGTGAAATCAGTTTATATTTTGTATTTTTTTCTAAAATAACTTTAGCAATATCAGAAAACACTGCGTGTACAAGGCCTTCCTGCAGTATCTTCTTTATCAGGTATTAGCTTAGATTTAATTGCTTTGGGTTCACCTGTACGTGACCCTTTTTTTAATATGTTCGTTTCAAACTGTTTGTTTTTTAATAGTGTTTATCTTTGTTCGTTACCGAATTATAATCATTTAACCATTTTCCATGCATTTTGTCTGCTTCGCTAATTTAATTAAATGCCTTGTAAACTCAACTCTTACTATATTTTGATCTCTGTTAAAAGTAATGTGAAGATTCCTGTAAGGGCAGCTGAGAGTGATTGCTGCGCCCCTTTGTTTATGGGGCTAGTAAATTCACATTTTTTATTAGGAAAATTGCGTGAAAAGGTAAGTTACATCGCGCTCAACCTTCGAATTGACCGTTCAAAGTAACGTGGAGCTTGATCAGTGCCGGATCTAGTGGTATCCCCGTTGGCGCCCTCACTTATTATGACTTTATCCCGAATTTGATCAGATTTAAACGCGGTGTATTTTACAAAATGAACCCCCATCCTCCTCTGAGCTACGTTAGGGCAAGCCGTCGTTTATGTGTCACAATTCCGTTTAAGCCCGTGGCATATAATTTGTTTGAGGGGAACTTCCCCTCGGTAAACTAAATGAAACAGCTGAAGCGTGGATAACAAAGGCTTTGAAAATTTACCTTCTTCAATGAAAAATTGGCCCTTCGGTGGGGGGGGGGGGTTAAAGCTTG
>JABXWE010008155.1:0-13238 GCA_014611495.1 Limonius californicus | reverse complement strand
GTGGATTGAAATTGACAATTCGTTTTGTGTTGTGTTTTCTTAGAAACAAAGGTAAGCCGCTTACTATTTATTTTATACTTCTGATTTGTATTTTTGTATCCATAAGTTTTGAATTTTAGTATATACAATTCATACATTATTAATCTCCTGGTTTGACGTTAAAATGGACACGAAAAAGAGAAAATACAAAGAGGGGGGGGGGGCCGAAAAAGAAAAAATAAAAAAAGAGAAAAAAATGTTGAACGCTGCCACAAAATCACAAACTAACAGATATATTTAGACCATCATATTCAAATGTGGATAAACCTAACATTCAGGAAGACAAAAATGAATACAATAACTGTTATTCCAAACATTGGGAACAATGAATCCGTGGATCAATCTAATATTCAGGAAAACAAATATGAAAGTAATGAAACTATTACAGAAAATCCTGCCTCAGAGGCTGGGAAAATAATTCCGGATGAGAAAATCATCAACTTAACTAAAGAAAATTTCACCAAACCACTGTTAAGCAATGCATACTTTCAGAAACCTAATGTAGTAGAGCTCGGCAGTTATTTTGAAAAACATCCATTTCAGTCAAATGATGTTAATTTGCCATTTAAATTCAAAGCCACGTTTTTTAGAAAAGATGGTATAAATCGAAAGTGGCTATCGTACTCTTCACAAAATAATTCTTTATTTTGCTATATATGCTTAGCATATTGCGATATACGTAATGAAAGTAGTTTTGTTAAAAGTGGTATGAGCGATTGGAAGCATACCAATCAACGAATTGAAGAACATGAAATGAGTGGGAACCACAATAAATGCGTTGAAGCTTATATGTTATATACGAAAAATAAAGATCTTTATGGTTTAATGTATACACACAACTCAGCCTACAAAAGACAAATGGTTTTAGATAGAAGGCAAGTCTTCGAGAGAATAGTAGAAGTTATTAAATTAATCGGAAAACTCGGCCTAGCATATCGCGCACATTCTGGAGAAGCAGCTTACACGTTGGAATCCAATGAAGACCATAGGAATGCTTTAGAAATAATTAAATGCGTGTCAAAATTTGATCCAATCATAAAACAACACCTTACAAAAATTTTAGAAATAAGTAAACAAAAACACAATGAAAATAAAACAGGACGCGGTTCATTTATTACTTTATTATCGAAAACCACCTTCAATTATATTATTCAGTCAGTTTGTAGTTTAATAAAAGCCAAAATAATAAGTGGAGTTTTAGAGGCTAAGATGTACTCTCTCCAAATTGATACGACACAGGATATTACACAAAAAGACCAATGCTCGATAGTTGTTCGTTATGTTACAAACCATGTTCACGAAAGACTAATTGGTGTAGTAAATTGCACATCATCAAAAGGAAAACATATATTCGAATTAGTAGCGAATACTCTTAGTAGCACTGGCTTAGAAATTCAAAATTGCGTGGGTAATTCTACAGATGGAGCTGCAAATATGCAGGGGCATTATCAGGGATTTAGTGCCTGGTTAAACACAGAATCTCCAAATCAAGTTCATGTCTGGTGCTATGCCCATGTTCTAAACTTGGTCATGTCCAACACTACACATTCAATAAATGATGCTAGCTCTTTGTTCGATTTGTTAAATTTATGCTACATTTTTAAGAGAATCGTACAAACGTATGGACATCTGGGAAGAAACAAGCCAGAAAGAAGAGTTCGCGAGATACAAACGACTGAATGTCATTGGCGAAAGTAGATGGTCGTCAAAAGATACGTCTCTAACAAAAATATTTGGCCAGTATGATTTTACAAAAAGTTCATTATATTGTGAATTAATAGTCACACTTAACACCATAGCAACCTCGACAAATTTTAATAACCAAATAAGACTAGCATCACAAAATATTATAGAAAAACTTTTAAAATTCAAGACAATTTTAACGGCCCACATTTTTTTAAGAATATTTAAACACACAAGTGCTTTATCCAAGTATCTTCAAACTTCGGGTCTTGATTATTTAAAAGCATTTCAAATGGTTCAAAGCACACTATCTTCATTAAGAGCCATATCAACAGATTTCGACGAAGTATTAACTATATCCACGAATTTTGCAAAAGAATCTAATACTACTTTAGAAAACATGGATTGTCCTTTATTCGTAGAGGAGGAAAGAATCAGAAAGAAAACAAAATTTGCAGATGAAATAACCAGTGACTACATATTCAGCAATTCCATTGAAACTTATAGAATCAAAAGTTTTCATGTAATTATGGATACAGTTATAGAAGCTATGAGTTCTCGCTTTGAAAATCATGCAAAATTTTACGCTGATATTTCTTGTTTGCATCCAAATAATTTTAATTGTATGGTGGCTTGTTCCCCAAATTCACTGATTACTTTAAGCGAAATTGTCGTAAAATTTTCGAAAAACGCCACAGCAGAAGTTTTAAGAACTGAGCTTGACGATTTCATAAAGAAATGGGACAATTTAAAAGTTACAATTGATGATATTTTTACGGATAATCATGAAAAAGGTTTTCTATTTAATAATTTAGAAAACACCTATATTCAGCAAAATAAGAAAATGTGCAAAAATTGCATTTTTTTGCTGCTATAGTCTACTTTTAAAATATAATTTATATTGTAGTGCATATAGTAATCTTTTCATTGCTTATAAAGTAGTTTTGACCTTCTCATGTACGCAAGTTGCATGTGAAAGAAGTTTTTCAAAACTTAAACTAATTAAGAATAGATTAAGAAGTTCCTTATCACAAGAACATCTAGAAGCTTTCATGTTGATGTCTTGTGAGAAGGACATTCTGTCAAACTTAGAAGTTAATGATATTATTGAAAACGTATGTAATATGGCACCTGGAATAAAATCTTATTTGGATTGGTAAATTAAAATATAAATTGTGATTTTATTGTGTTTCTTTGAAAAGTTGTATTTAATTTAAATATAAATAGAAAAATGCAATGTTGCTATTGTTTTATAATTAATTTTTTTTAATTAGATTTATTTTAACTTTTAGATAACTTTATTTTACTGCAGGGGGCTGGCATTAAAAATTTTCCCGGGCCGATAAATGATGCCAGTCCGCGCCTGTCTTGTAGTAAACATTTACCTGGCATTTTGTGGGGCTTTTCAAAACTACTTGCTATAAATTGAGCTCGATTCTGTGATGGCCAGCAAATAATATTAAATTTGTTGTTAATTTTTATTAGTAATGTGCACATTCGGTACAATACCGATGAACATGTAGATTTGCTAATACCAAATCTATTGGCTACAGACCTATAAATACAGTTTAATCAATTTATTACACTATATGTCATTTTATTGATGAACATTAATCATACCTAAAACTTTCAAGATTGGCCAAGTACCACACCATAATCATTGCTGCTTTATCTAGTGGGATTTCAGGGTGGCCCGGTGTTATATTTTTTCTATTTACAGTACTTAATTTACGTAACATGTCTTCAAATGCCTCTGTACTTAAACGAAAATGCAGTTTAAATTGGCGATTGGTCATTGCCGATACAATTTCTTCACTATAATTTTCTACTTTCGCAGATTTTCCATCATTCTCCTCGTCATCACTACTATCCCAAAATATTTCATTTGCAAAATTGCAAATTAGGGCCATCGTTTTATGATAATGATTCATCTTTACTTTCAAACATTCAATTTGGAGGTTATGTTTACAAATTTTACGACTCTCACCGTTCGAATATGTCAGAAGCACTCTGTTACATCTGATGTCACGTGATCATATTCCGTACGCGTTGTACTCCAGCTCCGTAACTAAAAACCGATCGCACCTTTTGACTAGCGTCTAGCGGTCTAGCCCCTGAGGTATCGCACAACATTAACCCTTAACTGGTGACGTGGGGTCCTGGTGACCCCCGCTACTTTTAATTTCTGGTATAATTTACGTACTGTACAACCTATCAGCTGGCCACCCCCTCTACCTTCAAACTGGCCAGACTTACACGTGCTCCTACCTTAGTTATCCCATAGCGCAGTTGTAGACATACAGTAATTTGTTAAAATTTATTTGGGGTCACTACGACCCCACGTCACCAGTTACGTTTTCTTTTCTATAATTTTCGTGATGGCTAGTACGTCTAAAAAAGTACGATTTGGTGATGATAATTACGAAGAGACACTTACTAAGTGGTATGATGAACTTGAAAGTGATTTCAGCGATATAGAGGACCATTATGAACTTGAAAGTGATCATGATACCAATTCTGAAATAAGTGCAAGTGAGGAGAGTGATGATGAGACTGCACAAGCTTCTATAGACAGTCCAGATAGAAGTCATGATATTGACTCAAGTTCCAATTCCGCAAATCATGATGAAGTGCCTAGCGTAAGAAATTTTTTTGGTAAAAACCGATACAGATGGTCATGTCAGCCACCTTCAAGAAACACTCGAACTTTACGTCATAACATTGTCATGCATTTACCAGGTTTGTAGTCTTCTACGAGTTTTATCGCGGTTTATAATATAGATATCTATTATTACTATTTAGGGCTCAGGGGTCCTGCGAAAGCAATTGGAAATTCAGCGACTCCTATACAAGCATGGAGATGCCTTATCATTCCAGAAATAGAAAACGAAATTATTGTTCAAACCAATAAGAAATTGTCTATAATTAGGCAAAATTATGCCCGTGAAAACAAGCCCGAACTGGCCGATTTAGATTCGATAGACTTTGAAGCTTTCTTAGGTATTTTGTATTACAGTGCGGTATTGAAATCAAATCATGGTGTTTGTTCGCTACTGATGGAACTGGACGAGACATATTTAGAAGTGTGATGTCTCAGAAGCGAGTTCTCGTTATTTTGGCCTGTTTACGTTTTGACAATGCAGACGATAGGAATGACAGGAAAAAAGAAGAACCTTCTGCGGCCATTTCTTTCGTATTCAATGAATTTGTTAGAAACTGTCAAAGTTCATATTCTCTTGGAGAAACAACGTGCATTGACGAAATGCTAGTCGGCTTCAGAGGGCGTTGTAAATTTCGTGTTTACATGCCCAACAAACCAAATAAATATGGTTTGAAGATAATGATTCTCACAGATGCTCGCACAAATTACTTTTTCAACGCATACTTATATTCCGGAAAAGGCAGTGATGGCAAGCCGTTATCAACCGACGAAAAGAAGAGATTTTCAGTGCCTTCGCAGTCTGTGCTGCGGCTTAGTCAGCCAATAGTCAATACAAACAGAAATGTAACAGCTGACAATTGGTTCTCATCTATAGAAATTGTGGAAGAACTGCGAAAGAGAGGCCTAACATATGTGGGAACACTCAAAAAGAATAAAAGGGAAATCCCGCCGAAATTTCTACCAGATAAGATTAGAGCTGCAGGAAGTAGTTTATATGGATTCACTAAAGAGTGCACAATGGTATCGTACGTCCCAAAAAAGAACAAGGCGGTTGTCCTCGTTTCTTCAATGCATCATACTAAAAGTGATGATCCAGATACGGCAAAACCAGAGATAATTGCATTCTATAATTCAACGAAGGGTGGAGTAGATACATTGGATATGAAATGTTCGACATATTCCACTAATAGAAGAACTAGAAGGTGGCCTTTGGCAATTTTTTACGCCGTACTCAATATTGCTGGTGTTAATGCTTTTGTTTTGTACGGTTCATATGCTCAATCCCCTAAGACCAGCAGGACAATATTTATAAAGAACTTAGCTCGCCAACTGGTAGAACCACATTTGAACAGACGGTTGGCAAATTCAAAACTTCCAAGAGAATTGCGAATGTCAATTGCCAGAATTTTAGATAAACCCATTCCGACAGAAGAAAATTTACAACAAAACGATGGGAAAAGGAGAAGATGTCAAATATGTCCAAGATCGTATGACAAGAAAACTAAAGATATTTGTACTAGCTGCAGCAAACCAATGTGTGACACTTGCAGAGTGCATGTGTGTAAAGACTGCCAAACATAATTTTTCGTATTATTGGCACCTTGTGATTTTATTAAAAAAAATTTTTTTTTCATTTTTAATTCACAGTTTCTTATTCCATAGAGTTTAAATGTTTTAGTTACGAGTGATATTTAGATCCAAAGTGATAAATTTTATTTAATTTTTTTAAATAACTATGACTATGTGTGGAATATCTTGTTAAGTGCAACTTTTTATTTACCCTTGTATTACTTGTTATTGGAAATAAATAAATGGAATGCCTACTGTAGATTTAGTTTATATATGACTATAGTAACAAGTTTTACTTAATTAGTAATTTTTTTTAATTTTAAATGTTAAATAATTAATTTAAAACCATTGGGGTCTTGACGACCCCACGTCACCAGTTAAGTGACTAAAATCTCACGTCACCAGTTAAGGGTTAAATACAATACAATACCAATTGCAGGAGCACTCCACTCGCGCCTGCGTTACATAATTCAAACCATGTTCAAACTTCAACTGTCAACGCATTAATATATTGACGTGAAGTGTTGTGTCGTTTGTACCCGTTATTATTGTTTTTTACTTTAATAGCATTAAAATTCAGTTTTTAATAACGTATGCATAGAGATCGTACGCAATTATTTGCATCCTGTTAATGTGTAAAGCGGGGATCCTTTAAAAATTATAACTGTAAGTTACGAGCGGTCAATTAAATGTTAAATAACAACGCCCCCTTTAACAGGTTGTTTTGTTGAGGCAGTGATTAGCTACAAGATGAGTGCATCAGTTTCTGTTGCTGATTTATTTGCTTGTGATGTTTGTAAAAAGACCTTTTCTGCAAATTATAATTTAAGGAAACACATCAAGAAATTTCACAACCTTTATAGGGTAAAGTTGGGATAGATGCCCTAGGAGGATAGACGCCGCACTTTCAAAAGTTCGCGCATTTTACGACATATGGCGAAAGACTTCGTTAACAGTCTTAGCATTGTATGTTACCAGTAGTTTACAATATTTGTAGGGGATAGATGCCGTCCTAGTTTGTGAATTAAAAATATATTTAGGTGAGTATACGTGTAACTGCATGTAAATGGAGAATCAGGTTGTCGGTATTTAAGGTTTAACTATTAGTTTTTATCATAAATGATCAATCTTATAGTTTATACCATCAGAATATATTATAACCTAACTTATCAAAGAGTCGTTTTGCGTTTTATCTGGCTACAGTTTAAAATTTTAAGTGAGGCGTCTATCCCAAATGAAAAGGATAGATGCCCCACCTAACTTGTGGGATATATGGCCGCTACGTTACTAGATACATACCCGCCTTGGTACTAACAAAATATTAAATTACTGTTTCAGAATAATGCCTAAAAAATATATACGAAAAAGTAATGTTAGGCCAATAGTGGGGTTGTATAGTTGTATAAAGTGGTATAATATTTCAGTTCTGGCGGAGAACATGCCACTTGAGGTGGTTATAGTATACAAGTCCCTGAACGTAAAACGGGCCAGACCCCAAATTTTAAGGACCGCGGTCGTCCGTAATGACGTCATCAAGATGGCGGCCGTAAGACGATGCTGGGTCGCCATGAAATTGGTTATAATACCCAACTGCCTGAACCGATTTTTATGAAATTTGGCATACAAGTGCTTGTATACAATATCTCGGCCCAGGTTGTCAATGGTCGAGTTTGATCAAGTCGTTTCAAAATGGCGGCCGTTAAAAACTAAAAGAATTAAAATTTTTCAACGGCTAAGTTATGAGGGTTCAAAAATGTGAGATAAACTTTTTATCAGAGGTTAGGCAGTGTTAGTACCTACACAGCTCGAAAGGCGATCACTCCCATACGTTTACGGTCAGTGCTATAAGTGTCGCTGCCGCGCGGCCGAGTGGTGGGGGGACCTCGTGCGTGGGACCACGTCTCGACTCAGCGTGCTCGCGGTACAGTACGGATCGGAGTGACTCGTGAGTGTATAATATGGTGCTTGTGCAGTTGGATACTTGTTATCTAAGTGAGTTCCCTGTTATCCAGGTGAGCAGAGTATGTCTGTGTTATTTTATAACTCTTAATGTAGCTTGGTCATTGTTCTAGACCTAGAGGAGGTAATTTAACGATTGTATTTGATTTCTTTTGAATTCTTTACAGCCATAAAAATAAACTAAGAAACTCTGTTACGGCTTTTGCTTCCCTGAACACTCGGTCCGTTGATCAGTGTCATTAAAAGAAACATACAAAACGGAAGTTTTGGTATATTTTAGGGGAAAGAGACTTTTACACTATTTTGTTGCTCTTAATTGTTTTTTTCTCCATATTTCAGGTTGAATATATTGAAAACGGAAACTGCGTGAAATGCCGCTAAAGAGAAAGCACGAGTTAATTGAAGTTCATTCACTCGAAGGACCTCTTCCACCAATCAACTGGGAAGATTGCATTCTATGCCAAACAAGAACTGATCAGCCTTTGATAAAACCTACGACTAATGGCCATGAAAGCCTTGCAAAGGATCTAAGTATATTTGCAGAATATGAAAGTCTACCAAGATGTATTAGAAGTATTGATCGTTTGGATGAGGGTAGTGGCGTCCTTCAAACACTATTGAATCGCAATGCAAAATACCATAAACTGTGCAGAAGTAAATATGACAGCTATAAAGCTCAGCGAATGATAGCAAGTAAAAGAGCCAACAAAAGTGCTGGCCGGCCTTCCTCATTACCTTCAACAAGTTCACGGCCTAATCGATCTTCCTCAACACCGGCAAACCTGAAGAAGGTCTGCATTTTCTGTGACTTAGGAGAAGAATATGGACATCTTGTAACTGCATCGACACTTGGCATCGGACCTTCTATCCATGAAAATGCTGTTCTACTTGAAGATGAAACTCTTCTCACGAAGCTTTACTCGACAGACATGGTAGCTCTGGAAGCAAAATACCACAAAGCCTGCCATACAACTTTTTTCACAAGGGCAAGATCCGCTCGAAGAGATAAAGATAAAGAAGAACAGAATGAAGCTTCAACTGGAATGGTGTACGGTAGTGTTATTAGTGAACTAGTAGACTATATTAAAGATATGTACTTGTGCAGTGAGAGCTCACCAGTTTTCAAGCTATCTTATTTAACTGAAGTTACTGCACAGCGTATGACCGAAATGGAAGTAAGCACAACAGCAAAAGAAATTAACAGGACACGTCTCAAAGAACATCTGATTTCATTTGTACCTGGGTTAAGAGCAGACAAGAGTGGTCGTGAAATACTTCTTAGTTTTGAAGGTGATGTTGGAGACGCAATTAAAGATTCGTGTTCCCTTGGTGCCTTTAGTGACGGGCTGTGTCTTGGACGGGCAGCAGCTCTCATACGGAAGACTTTGTTTTGTGACTTTCCACAATTCAAGGGCTCATTTAGTGGACAGTTTGTACCCTCAAACTCTGTTCCGGTAGTGCTACTACATTTCATTTCAATGTTACTAGAAGGCCCACATATTGAAAGAGAGGAAATTAATGTCCGCCAATGTCAAAATGCAGCTCTTTCTATATCCCAGCTTATCAGATTCAACAGCGTAAAATCTAAAAGAAAAGCATCTGTCGAAACACCTCGTCATCTACTCAAGAACGAAACGCCTCTTCCTCTTTATTTAGGAATTATGATTCACAATGCTACAAAGAAGAAAAAAATTGTGAACCAACTGTGTAAACTTGGCTTAAGTGTTTCTTACGACAGGGTACAAGAGGTTTCTGCAACAATGACGAACGCCCTGTGTGAAAAGTTTAATGAAGACGGTGTTGTATCCCCACATCCCATCAGTCCAAATGTGTTCATCTCTGCTACCATAGACAATATAGATCATAATCAGTCGTCAAATACTGCCCATAACTCATTCCATGGGTCCAGTGTGACTGTTATTCAACATCCTAGAAGTTCATCTGATGTTCGTACACCTACAAATTTAAGTATTGAACAGTGGACTAGAGTTGTAAGCTGTAAACTTCCCAGTTCCTACACTAATGTTACACCGTTAGGAAAGGTAGTAGAAGATCCACCATTGCACACCGTGGCTATAACTTCGTATGAAGACAATAGCTTTAAGCTGGATAAGTGGCTTAATTCGGCAAGAGAAATGATGAACTCAATGAAGGGGAACAAAGTCGGATATCATTCGCTGCCTTTCATTCAAGATCTCACATCCAGCTTGAAGCACAGAAAAGCCACTCAACACTACTTCCACTTTTCCATGAGGAGATCGCTTCTTCATCAATGGTGAAACATTTAATGAATGTAGTTATTACTGCTACATCCAAATTGAACAATGGCCAAACTTCTGTAATTACAGCAGACCAACCAGTTTACACCATATCGAAACAAATCCAGTGGCGTTTCCCAAACACACATGGTGAAGATAAAGTCATAATGATGATGGGGGCCTTACACATTGAGATGATGCTCCTAAACATCCTGGGGAAATGGTTAGTCAACAGTGGATGGACAGACACCCTTGTAAAGGCCGGAGTAACAAGTCAAGGCGTAGCTGAAGCATGCTTAACATCCTCCCACGTTAAAAGAGCTAGATATGCTCATGAAATAACTATTGTTGTTCTCCACACTCTAAAAGAGCAGGCTTACATAAAATACTGTGAAGAAACACACGAAAATGAAAAAGAAGAAAAAGCGGTATGGAAGAACAGGAGAGTACTGGAATCTCCACAGTTTAATTACTGGAATACCGTATTTGAGATCGAATCCTTGTTGCTTCAACTGGTTTTCAGCATTCGTACTGCCAACTTCAAACTGTATGTTGCTACGCTAAAGTTGATATGTCCTTGGACCTTTGCCTTGGATGCTGTTCATTATTCAAGATGGTTGCCAGTGTTCGTGCGTGATCTTGAAGAGCTGCCTGACAAGCACCCAAATGTATATGCAGAACTCCTGAAAACAAATTTTACAAGCAGAAGGACAACAGCTCCATTTTCAGCTATGTCAGATGATCAGTTCCACGAACAGAACAATAAGAAGATTAAATGTGATGACGGAGCTGTAGGAATATTTGACAATGAAACAGGCTTCTTAAATGGATGGTGTCAGGTCCATATATGTCAAGGGTCATTTCAGAGTTCGAAGATGCTTGTTCCACTGGGGTTGAGGCTAGCGAAAAATTACATCATGAAGATACGCCAGCATTTGAGAAAAGATTCAAAACCCATGTAAAGAATTTGCTAAACATTATGAATGAAGAAGAAAATCCTTTTGAATGCAACCAATTAGTAGCCATTGGAAGTCGAAAGTTGATAGTACCAAAAGAATCAGTTCTTAATGTGGAGAAAGCACATTCAGAGGGGTTGAATCAGTACAAACAATACATAGATCTTCGCTTGATCAAAACAGAGAAATCCATTCATGATGTCATACGCCGAAATAATTGTGCCAGTGAAGGCTAAGTCAAAAGTAAAAGACAAAATATGCGATCTGAGGAAAGATTCCAGTCTATTCTGTAAGAAGTACGTAGCTGCACAACACAGAGAAACAGATGTTGGAACATTTTTTTCTCATGAAAACCAGGCGTATCCTCCTTCTATTTCTGAAGGTGCACGACTGAGGAAACCAAGTAACAAAGCTGATATCGTGCACTGTATGGAAAACTACTTGACAGAAGTCAGTACAAACACAGACGTGAGTAACAAACAAGTTACGGCAGCAGTACTGGATGGTGCAGTAATAGTACATTTACTTCCTCCGAAGAAAGAAAAAACCTTTTTAGATTACTACATCAACATTTTTAAGCCGTACATCTATAACTTATTGAAGAACCTGACACGAGTAGATGTGGTTTTCGATAGGTATTGTCCCGAATCGCTAAAGTCTGACACCCGCCAGTCAAGGGGAACAGGAACTCAAATAAGAGTAACGTCATCTACTGCAATCCCAAGAAATTTCTACGAGTTTCTGCGAGTAGATGAGAACAAAGTCCTGTTATTTAAGTTCTTGTCTGCACAGCTTACAAGTGAAAGATACGAAGGAAAGACGGTCGTGTGCACACTTGAAGAAAATGTGATTACATCAGTCGCAGAGTTTGATGTATGTGAAATATCACCCTCGTGGCACGAAGAAGCAGATGGCCGCATTCTCCTGCACGTGAAACATGCAGCTGATAATGGTCATGAATACATCAGCATACGTACTGTGGATTCAGATGTCGTCGTGGTGGCTATATCCGTCTTTAAACAAATAGTGAATATAAAAGAACTTTGGATGGATTTTGGTACCGGGAAACACCGAAGGATGATTCCTGTACAATGTACATGTTCTGTGTTCTCAACTCTCTCCAGAGATCTGCAGCAACCTTCCCATTTTCCATGCAATCACAGGTTGGGATACCGTCTCTGCATTTCATGGAATAGGCAAAAAAAGAGCTTGGAAAGTATGGATGGCCTTCCCAAATGTTAACAGAGCTTTTGAACAGTTGTTGGCTGGTAGGAATCCTGATGATGAGTCTGTTATGCTACCAATCCAAAGATTTGTTGTACTTCTATATGACATACCATCACACCTTAACAGCGTTAATGACTGTAGACGTGTTCTATTTATTAACAAGAACAGAGCTATTGAGGACATTCCGCCCACCGAGAATGCACTATGTCAGCATGTGAAGCGAGCTACTCTGCAAGCTACGATGTGGATGCATTGTTTGGAAACCAACTTTACGCCTCCACCACCTACACAATGGGGATGGAAAGAATATGACAAAAATTATTCACCAGTGTGGTCAACCATTCCTGAGGCCTCAAAAAGTTGTGAAGAACTTTACTCATGTGGCTGCAAGAAACGGTGCTCTTCGTGCGTCTGTGTAACAAAAGGACTATTGTGTACCCTGTTATGCTCATGTGAGGGCCATTGTTCGCGAAATGATGTGTAACAGAGATTTAATTATATTTGCGTACTCATAATGTTATGTTATGAATTTTTTTTATTTTTTAGGCGGAAGTTGGAAAACCTTAATGTATTTAATACTCATTTGTTTAAAGTAGATTCATTGTTTGTAAACAATTGTATTTTTTGTGGAAAAAGGGTACTATTTCTTTTATTTAAACGTTTTTTTCTGAATGTACACACTCTATTATTTTATTTACATAACTCATAGTTATTTTCATTCATAACAATTCACACTTATTTTCCTCATAATTCTTTTAGTTTTTAACGGCCGCCATTTTGAAACGACTTGATCAAACTCGACCATTGACAACCTGGGCCGAGATATTGTATACAAGCACTTGTATGCCAAATTTCATAAAAATCGGTTCAGGCATTTGGGTATTA
>JABXWE010008154.1:0-12805 GCA_014611495.1 Limonius californicus | reverse complement strand
GTATTACTTCGGCAACCTTCCATTGACTTGGGAAATAGCCGAGTCTTAATACTGCATTAAATAGTTGGACCATCATAACGACTCCTTTTTGTGGCAATTCTTTTATTATCTGACCTGTAATTAAGTCATATCCGGGGGCCTTTTTTGGGTGTACTTCGTTTTTAATAACATTTTGCACTTCCTTAAGTGATATATGTTGTGTTGGTGGACTGGGTTGCTGGGGTTCGTTAAGGTATGTATTAATTTCCTCATCCTCTTCCTCGTTTTGTGTTGAGAGAGGTTTAAATACGTTCGTGAGGTGTTCCGCGAAGGTTTTCGCTTTTTCCTGATCTGATTTTGCCCATTCACCGTTGGTCATTCTTATTGGCGGTATGTGTTCACGAGGTTGTTTGAGCCTTTTAGTGGCCTTCCACAGTGCGTAATTTGTGTCGGCTGTTGATGTCATATTTTCTAAGTATTGTTTAAAGGATTCGTTTTTAAGTTCCGTTAGCAGCTCTTTTAGCTGTCTGGCTGTTCTGTTGTACTTAGTTTTATTTTGCGGATGTCGCGACTGCTGCCAGATTATTATAACGTATACAATTGATGCACAAGATCCAGTGGTGTTTTCCGTTTTAGTCTCCTAGTCTGTTGACTATTGTCTAGTAAATTTATTGCTAATGTATTAGGGTGTGTTTCTAATCGTTGCAAGTATTTAACACTACAACTGCATTATTACATCGCTTACAGTGGGCACTTCTAGGTCGTCGTAAATGTCTTTGTTGGTTACAAACCAGGGAGCATTTACCAATGTACGTAGTACCTTCGATTGAAAACGCTCTATGATGGCTGTATTTGATTTTGAGGGTGTTCCCCAGAGTTGAAGCCCGTAGGTCCACACAGGTTTGAAAATGGTGTTATAAGCTAATAGTTTGTTGCGGAGGGACAACTGTGACTTGCGTCCAAGGAGCCAATAGTGTTTACGGAATTTTGCACCAAGTTGTTTCCGCTTCTTCCAAATGTGTGTTTGCCATGTTAGACCTTTATCCAAATGTAGACCTAAGTATTTCACGTCATTTACAGTAGGAATTTGCTGGTTATTTATCATTACCGGTGGCGCCTGCCCATGGCATTTTGTAAAAACGATATGCGCTGACTTTGTATCGTTAATCTTGATGCGCCATTTGTTTGTCCATAGCGCGATTTGATTTATATTATTTTGGAGTAATCTGTGCGCTTCTATGGGATCTTTACTTGTTGCTAAGATCGCAGTATCGTCTGCAAATGTCGAGGTGGTTACATTACCGTCTAGTGGAAGATCTGCTGTGTAGAGTAAATAGAGGATTGGCCCCAAAACGCTGCCTTGTGGTACGCCAGCTGTTATGGGATGCAACGTTGTTATTTCGGCTTCAAACCTCACCCGGAAAAGCCTTTCTTCCAGGTAAGACCTGAGGATGTTATACACAGCTGCTGGTAGTTTTTGTTTTAGTTTAAATAGTAATCCTTGATGCCAAACTTTGTCAAAAGCTTGACTTACATCAAGGAACACCGCTGCGCAATAGGCTCTGGCCTCGAAAGTTTTGTTTATTGTATTGATAATTAAATGTGAGAGTAACACCCTCTGACGATCCTTGTGGTGACTTTACTTATACGGCTAATTTATATTGGTAATTTAATGTCTGACTACCTAGAAGCAAGAAGAAAGATCTAACGGTTAAAAACGTTCAAGTGGTCACTACCATCGAGCAAGTCCGGCGCTAATGGATTAGGATGTGTTTCTAGTCGCTGGAGATATTTTTTACTGCACTTGACTATCTCTTCTTTCACTGTTTCACTTTCAGGTCTTTCACTATTTCTTTGCTTGGTACTAATAGGGTGCGTTAGTGTCTATGACTAGAAGCGTTCTAGGATTTCAATATTTGAGTGAGAACTAACAACTAAATGCGAAAACTCCATACTGGCTTTAATACACTTTTGTAGACTAGTAATTTGTTGGTCAGCGATAGGTTGGACTTACGGCCTAATAACCAGTAGTAATTCTTCAATTTAAGGTTGAGGTGTTTCGCTTTAGTCCTAATATGCGTTCTCCAGGTTAGGCCTTTATCAGGATGCATACCGAGGTATTTCACACATTATGTACGGCCTTCTATGTTGACATCAGGGAGAATGGCCTCTACGTTTAGTAAAAGTAATTTGAAGTGACTTCTGAGCATTAATTTTGAATCGCCATTTTTCAAACCAATTCAATTTCTGTAGGTTTCGAGCGGTTACGATAGAATAAGGATGAGTGGAAAGGATTGCTGTATCGTCAGCGTAGGTTGCAATCATATTATTGGAATCCCTAGGAATGTCAACTGTATATAAAACATACAGGACCGGTCCCAAGACTTTTCCCTGCGGGACACCGTATTTGATGGGGTAGATAAAGCTTCTCCAAATTTTACTTGAAAGTTTCTTTCTTTAAGGTACGATTTAATGATCAGGTAGTAAGTATAGGGTAAGTTCTGCTTTAGCTTGAAGAGTAAGCCTTCATGCCAGGCCTTATCGAAGGCCTAGCTAACGTCAAGAAAGGCAGCCGCACAGTAATTTCTGTTTTCGAAGGCTATGTTAATTCTGTCTACTACTCTGTGTACCTGTTATATGGTAGAATGTCGACTCCTGAATGCAAACTGATGATCAGGTATCAGGTTTTGATATTCTAGAACAGGGGTTAGCTTAGTCAGTAATAGTCTTTTAAATAGCTTGGAGAACAGTTGCAATAGACCGATGGGTCTGTATGATGTAGGCTCATTAATCGACTTGCCGGGTTTTAGTATAACTACGACCTGACTTTCCACTGAATCGGAAAAATTTCTGTTCATCGAGATCGTGATCATCCTTCCTAAACCACTAAATGCCTTCCTTCATAAATCTTCTTTCTTTATTAGCCCGCAACATCCGATTGTTGGGCAAGGGCCTCCCCATAAGGGGGGTTGTTGATCTATTCTCCCATAGTGATCAATCCTCGTGGGAGAGAGGCGCCGCGTTAACGCAACCTTCGAGCCACCCATCCCAGTACTGACCGGAGCAATCGCTGCCTTAACTCTCCTGATCGTACCTGAAAGGCACGAATGTGCGCAACCCGGGACCTATTGATATTAGGAGACAATTCCTTCAGTATTCGTCCAGTGATTAGATTATATCCTGGGTATTTTTTGCAAACTTGCAGTGATGGAATACATATTTGCTGAGTACACTGAGATGATTTGAATTGGTTGAATTGAAGAGGTTGCATGTAACTTAAAGTAATGCGTATCATTAATTTGTTCAGAATAAGATATATTAACAGAACCAATACAATACACAATAAACCCAACTAAAACCCACACATTTTAAGCAGATGAAGATATTACTAAAAGCTTGAAAAAGGCCCATCTTCTTCAATTTTCTCAGCTTGGAACGAACTCTGCACATGTTCTCGACAATCTGTAGATTGATTTGTTTAATCTTTTCGGATTTTGGGGAGAGGGGGGGGATTTTCTTCTTCTGGAACGAATTTGATAACATTCTCGTTAAACCAGTTTTTGGTGGAACGAGCATAATGAGAGTTTGCTAAGTCAGGCCAAGATACATGTTTACCATTCGTATATCTCTTGCTGTAATTTATAACAATCGCTAAACATTCTTGTTGGTAAATGTCAGCAGTGACAGCAGGTCCGGTCGAATCTCTGACGACAGGTTCTGAAATTCTTTTCTCTGAAAGCGTAACCCAGAAATGAAATTTCTGTAAAAAATTTCACCTTAAGACTGAAAGGGAAAGCTCTCCGTTACATTATGTGTTTCACATGTGTAAAATTCACCATTACCAGGTATGTTATCATTGCTAAATGTAAAATATGTTTCATCGTCATGTGTGGGCAATTATCATTGTCGATACGGTATTACTGATTGAGCAGGTATGGTAAATAATTATTTAAAATTATTAATAATTTAGAATTTCCTATTTTTTCTAAACGAACGTTTTCAAATACTATCGGAAAATGTTCCATTGATAATTAGACAAAATATGTGGTACCAACAAGATGGTGCTCGAGCCCATTATGGAATTATAGTTCGAGATGGGCTTCAAAATCATTTCCCAGATCGGTGGATTAGTCATGGCGATACTATACTTTTTTATATTTAATCTAACTTTGTTGTCGAATAAGTTTAACCCCACCCTATTTTCACCGATCTCAAAACTGCCTTGAATTTATAGGCTACACTTTTTTGTTCCACCCGAAAATAAGTCACATTTAGAACAGAGGAGTCACTAATTTATGCCATTAAGGTATGTTTTTCCCATTACTTTATTATATAAGTAATTAGAAACAAAATTTTAATTTCCGCTTCTAGGCTAAATTGAGCAGTACACATAATTTAAATTTACCTTAAAACCGATTACAATTTATCACTTCTAATCTAACGGTTGAATTTCTGCTTAAATGCGGTTTGCATCCCTGCTCACTTGTATGTAAATGTTGTTCAAACTGATAATGGCTTATAATTTGTGTCTATTATGTACCGGAATCAATATTTTTTATTGCGAAGAAAACTGTATGGTGCAATGTGCATTTTTGTAATTCTATCAAGCTATTGCTCTGTACAATTTGATATTTCATTTGAATATTGTCATTTTTGCTAATATAGAACAGAAACTTCAAGTTAGTGATAGCTAGATACTTTAAGTCAGCTTGCGCAGCTTTATTAATTAAACATCTTTGAAAGAAATTTGAATCGGTCCAGGTATATCAAGTAAATCAAATTCGATTTAAATAAGTGCAGAGAACGAAACTTACACGAAGATCGTTATTCCTCTCGCTTTATATTATGCATTCAAAAATAATATTTGCAAAAAATAACTGTAGCATTTGGACTATAGTTTGATAACTATTATTTCTATATGGCTTCAGCAAAGACACATGTTTGCTTTTCCATAGTAATTTTGATGATACAGTTTATGCACATTCCGTAATTGCTATAGTGATATCACCAAAATTCTCCACAGAAACGGAAAAGCAAGTGTTTCTACGGCACACCTTAACTTATCGAGGTTAGCGTTGGTAGATGAAGATCCGTAAACTCCGGATATTGCCCAGCGAACATAATCAATTTCTTTAAAACTCGTTAAGGACGTTCTAAATTCACGAGCTTGTTAACTAGCAGTTGTACATTGTTAACATAACTTCCCTTTGACGTATATTATTATTTATGTATTCAGTGATATTTTCAGGCAGGTCCTGGTTTCAATCCATTACCAACAGTTATATAAAGATCACGTCTTACAATTCAACGATTGAACTATTTATTACTAAATGTTTACACTTCACCTTTCTTCTATGAGAAAAGTTTAATAAATAAAATATATAGCAACGTCTAATTAAAAGCTGCTAGACATTTATTGTCCCTGAACTTGAAGCACCTTGACTCGATGGACACACGTTAATGGCATAAAAAATTAACTACCGTATTGTGATACTAATTAACCGATTACTTTCACTTTCAGCGTCATCTGCCTCTGTCCTTTTCAAAGCACTTGTATCTAGACCATACCATTGTGTGAACTTCACTTTGGCCCACTAAACTTTATAATTTACACGAGATTCAATTTTATTATCAATTCTGCTGAAATTTTTTACATCAATACTAAATCAATTTGACTATTTAACAGCTCCCATTAATCATCTAGTTATCAAATATGTCTCTCAAAAGAACTTGTAATATGAATTGTACATTACACAATTATCTTTCACAAGAATTTTTTGTGTGATAGAATGTTGCAATCCAAAGTTTAGCTTAATTTAATTTTCAAAAAGTCACCTTAATGCTGTACGAGAGCATCAGCATCTACGTCATTTCCGTTACCTGTCGTATGAATTATTGCTCAATGATAACCTTTACAATGTGTGTTTACACGTTCGTAAAAGTTACTGAAAGCTTTTACATTGTCCGTTTCACAACTAACCAAAATTAAGAAATTTAGAATACACTCACTCCCATGACACTATCGTACAATTACGAAAGCGCACCCGATCTTATAGTTCAATGATGCTGTTAATTCCATTTTGAGATATTCAAGATCCTTTCAAGTACATTTGCCATCATAATGTGTTAATGTGAAACTAAATGTAATTCGTTTGCCATGCTTCAATTATGTTTTAATGTTCTTACATCATTTTTCTGATAATAAATTCTCTGCCAATAACAACAAATAGTTTAAGTCAATAGTGAATCCAAACAAAATTAACACGTTCTTCTGTAAAACTAGAAATAATAGGGAAAATCTTAGGATAGGACCTTCACAGATCTGAAGAATTAATTGTAATTGTATGGTTATGGTTTATGGTTACCATGAGGTTTTCAATTAGTTACTACTATTGGTATTTCTAAGCATTAACGTAACTTTACTCTATCTATAGTTTATCTGCTTATTATGCTCTTGGAATTCTAAATTTCAAAATTGAAACAGGAATTGTTCCCTAAATCCCTTCATCGGCTACTTATTATTCTGAAACATAGTTAACAAATGAATTAATGCCCATTGAGAACTCATTTATATATAATACCTTCTGTATTCTAACTACATATCATCATCCATCATCATTGACAGCCTTTTTGTCCCACTGTTGGGCATCGGCCTCTTCTCTGCGGCGCTACATATACCTTGCACTAAATTTAGGATATTTATTTGAGATTACCATCTCATCAAAGCTGCATCATGTTCTCGCACAAGACACAGATCACTATAACGACGAAAAACGATATGCAATCATATTCACAATGAAGAACCTTCCACCCGTGAAATCGCGTATAAAAGCAGTGTTATTAACCAACCATCGTTGGAGTAATTAGGAAGTTTGCCAAAATTGGCACCAGTATGAGTTTTTGTATTTGTACTGTGAGAAACAAACTTCTTCATTTTCGATTCGGAGGATGCGGAGCACCTAAGAAACCACTGCTTTCCGAGAAATAGAGACTCTACTGTTTACAACTGGCAAGTAATCATTGTCATCGGAAGCTAGAACAGTGGAATTAAGTGCTACACGCAATGAATCTACCTTTAATATCAATAATCATACTGGTAACGTATGTCGAAAGGTTTCCTGTGGTAGAATTTTCGTACAAATCCAACAATAAAATCTGCCTTTGTTACGGTACAGAGGTGCTTGACTGTCGATAAAGTTGGTCAACTGCATGTGCATGAATGCCACAAAATGTATTGAAGTACTGCAAAATAAAATGTCACGTAGTGGGCAAGAGTTGTTTGGAAAAGGATAGATTTAATATCTTTGCCATAGAGCAGAAGTGGTTCAGTCTTGGATATCGAGCAACAAAATTAGTCACAATTTTTAGACTTTAATAACATCAAAAAGCCATGGCAAAAGAGAGATAACATCATTCAAAAGAAACCTAAAAAAAGAGAGTTTTAGTCGAAGCCCTTAACAGTGTCTAGTTTCATTTAACCACCAAAAAAGGTAATGGAAAAAAGGTACACGTCATGCCAAATAGATGGAAATTTCTCATCAAGGATAAGGTTTAGCCGACAAACTATTAAACTATTGTGAAATTAATGGGTTTGTTTTGTAATATCGCAGGTTTTAACTTAAATTACAATAATAAACAGAACGTAATTTTGAATTATTGTTTAATTTAAATTTAATATTATCATTCGCATCGCTGTAACAGCGGCTGCAGATAAATTTAATTGATTTTAAAGAGTATATACTACAATGCTCATTTCTTAATATAAATTAATGATGACAACAAAATTGATAAGGTAGCAACAGATAAAGATCTCGAAAGTCCTTCTCGCATTCGTTTTGTAAAATGTATTGAAGATATTGTTCTCAAAGAATAAATCAATAGGTATTGATGGGTTAAATTTAAACTACTTATGGTTATGGCACTTATCAGCAATAACCAGTGATCTGAAGTATCGCGATAGTAGTAGCGCGATAATAGTATCGCGATAGTTTTTGAGTATGGATTATCGCATCGCGATACATTTCCTGACAATTTTTTTTGTATTTATTTATTTATTAATTACAATCTGTCAGTTACAATGACAATAAGTAATTTTTGTTGAGCAAATAGAATTTAAAGAACGGATCGTTCTTTAACCGCCCTCCTGTCGTTTACTTAAATACTATAATAATATATATAATGTAGTAACAATGTGATACTACAATCTAAAAGGTAAGTCGAGCAGGTTTATTCTATTAAGTCGATTTATTTGGTAATTGTTGTCTGAAGGATTAATTGCCAATGGGTTTGGATATACCTACTTTTAGTTTATCTAAATGTTTTTCACTGAACTTAACAATTTCTTCCTTGACGATGGGCACTTTTAGGTCGTTGCGGATTTCAACAGTACGGACGTAGTACGGGTCATTGGTTATTAAACGTAGAACGTTTAATTGGTATATCTTCAGGATATCGATATTGGATTTAGTGGCAGTTCCCCATAGCTGAATTCCATACGTCCATATGGGTTTCAGTACTATTTTATATATGAGGAGTTTGTTTTGTAGCGATAATTGTGCGTTTTCTTCTAGTAGCCAGTGGTACTTCCTCAGTTTTAGTCTAAGCTGAGCCCTCTTCTTCCAAATAAATATGTGTTCGTCATGTAACGCTTTTATCCAGGTGTAGGCCCAGGTATCTAACATCGTCTGCCTGTGGGAGTGGGTGTTCCTTCATGGTTACTTGTGGAGATTGTACTCGGCATTTGGTAAATGTTATATGGGCGGATTTGTTCTCATTTACTTTAATGGGCTACCTTTGCATCCATTGTTGTATTCAATCTAGATTTGCCCGCAGTTGTACTGCAGCGACTGGGTCTGAGTGTGTTGAGAGAATGTCTGTGTCGTCTGCATAAATGTAACTGTGACTATGCTATTGTTGGTGGGTAAATCGGAGCTGTAAATAAAGTATAATGCGGGCTCCAGGACACTTTCCAGTGGTACGCCGGTGTGTACTTGGCATAGATCCGTTTGTTCTTCCTCGAGTTTGACCTGGCAATACCTTTTCTCTAGTATGGTATAGTATGGATGTTGGAGTTTCTGCTTGGGTTTAAATAAAGGTCCCTCAGGCCAGACTTCATCAAAGGACTGGTTCAAGTCTAAGAAGACCGTACTGCAGTAGTTTTTCATTTCAAATGTGTTATTTATGATTTCAACAATTCTGTGGACTTGTTCTATGGTAGAATGGCTTCTTCTAAGAGCCAAAATGGTGGTCGGGAAATAGGTCTTCTTCTAAATGTGTCGTCAGAATTCTTTTAGTAGCACTAGCAGTAGTTTTACCAGTAGCTTTGATAATACTGGTAGGAGACTGATGGGTTTGTAGGGCTGGACGTTGTTTGGATGTTTGCCTGGTTTTTGTATTAGTATTATTTGAGCGACTTTCCATTGTGCGGGAAAGAATACAGTTGTGAGAATCGAGTTGTAAATGATGGTTAGCATTTTCCTCCCTATTTTTGGGAGCTCTTTGAGTATTTTGCCAGTAATGATGTTGTTTGTTTTTAGTGATTTTATCACTTCTGTAATTTCGCCCACTTTAAATGGCATTGTTGGGAGTGAAAATTGTTGAGGAACTTCCAGGTATTATTTTATGTCATCATCTTCTTCAGGTCTTCTTGTTGTTGGGACTGGTTGAAAGATATTTTGTAGATGTTCCGCAAAAACTTGAGTTTCTTCTTTACTATTGCGTTTCCAAGATCCATCCATCAAAAAATGTATGGAGCTTCGGTATTGCGGTACTTTTTAAATTATCCACTGTCGCGGAATTGCGATACTTTAGCGATACTATTTTGCAGGATCATTCTAGATAATAACACTAAGCAGGTAATTCCGGTGTTTGAACCTGTAAACACGTTTAGGTATACTAGGTGAAGTAGTCGCAATGCAAGAAAATGAAAACCATACCTGCCAAGTTGCGGAGAGTATTTACACCGTAAACTCGACTTAGCTAGAAAAGATGCAGTGTCGCAACTTAGGGTTTTCATTTGAATCCTACTCTGGTCTTCTTACATGGCGATTACTATAGGAATGTAAATATTGGGAAAACGTAGAACCCTAAGACTGTTTGTTAAGCTATTTATCCTTTCCACATAGAGAGAATTAACAGTAATAATACTCAGTACTTTATCTTACCGTCGAACTTCGTGAAATATTTTAATCTTTAACAGCTGTCTTTTAAGGATCGATCCTTAAACATTTTTATGGACATAGAAGAAATGTTCCTTAAATATAGAACCCTAAACGGCTAATTCGGTGTTGAGCGATAAAAAACATGGAATGACGGATAATAATTTCAAAATTAAGAGCGACTAAAGCTTAAATGTAATTTGTATTTTTTTATAGTTCCATTTAATAATATTATTAACTATTAAGCATTTGTTTAAATTAAAGTATATTTTTATATTTTACTCTCCGTTCCCCAACGGAAAGGTGTTGCTAAAAGGAAAGCGATACTTTCTTAAGTATCGACTATTGGTATCGCGATATTTTCTGAAAAAAGTATCAAGTATTGGAATCGCTATACTTTTTTCATAAAGTGTAAGTATCGTTATCGCGATACTGTTAAACAGTATCGTACCGACTACTGGCAACAACAGACATGACCGAACAACTCTACTAAGTCAAACTTTAAACATAGTAATATTAAAGGTGTATCTCATCCATACGTAAAATCGTGAGTTACAGCCATGGTATCATTCAGGTAGACGAAACGAAACGAAAGACTGGAAAATGTAAGTTATTATATGTATGTCGGCCACGAAATAACAATCGGTAAAGAAAATCAAACTGCCGAAACAACTAGAAAAATAGGCTTGACTTAGACTGCCTTCAGTAAAGGTGATCAATATTTAGAAATACAAAGATTAAAATAAATTGTAAAAGAAAGTATACGGCAATAAATTTTATCTACGGCTAACAGATTGGATGCAACATAAATAACCGTGGCTAAACTGAAAAAGCAATGAAAATGAGAATGTTAGAAGTTAGCTTAAGACTAAGAATAAGTAATCAGGAGATTCTCCAAGAAACAAAAATAACGAATATAAAAAAATATGTACTAAAACTTAAATGGTAGTAGATAAGTCATGCATCCAGGTAATCTTCTAGATTTATAAGATTTGCAATTGGTCACCAAATCAAATTAACGTTTAGATTTGGAGGATTAACAAACAATGGTCTATACCTTGTTAATGATATGTGCAATTAAGAGTGAAGAAGTACATAATAGAATGCAAACTCTTACTAATGACGCGCAATAACCCCAGTAGGCGAATGGAAAGAAACTAATATTTAGATAAACATTTCTCAAAAGTTATTAAAACTTTCCGAACTTCTGACTCCTGACTCCTTGGTAAGTTTAGGTTTGGCTATTTAAAATTATAATCACTTCATTTTATAGTTTGGATTTGTTTTCCTGGATTTTTTTCCTATGGATTTTTTCCTTGGATTTTTTTACTGGATTTTTTTCTGTGGATTTTTCCTTGGGTTTTTTTTCAAACAATCAAGTACGAGATTGGTGGCAAATGTATTCCTACATACCGATTATATTTTCTACCCTTGTAGGTTTCATGCTACCGTTCCGTAATCCACTGTAGCGATTGCATAATTACGTAATTTAAGTCCGATCCTAATAAATTTTAGATATAGCTTGAACTACTATATCTGTAATACAGCGAATTGCAGCCCGTAATTTAGAAATTCTTCAATAATTTTATACAAACTACATGGATGACAGCATCATCATCATTAATGTTAACCACGTCGTTAAGAACGAAGTAGATTTAATTAATTTTATTGCATTGATTTGCATGTTTTCACAAACCGCACACCTATTACGCTACCATATTTCCGAAATGCTTGAGTTAGATAGAGATTGCAGATTATGTTACTGCGTTCTGCGTTTTTAATATTAAGTTTCCATTCTTAAAATCACATATGTTATATATCATTTCAGTCGAGGCATTGATCAAAATAAGATAGATTTAAAGTTGAATGTCTATTAATTTCTTAGAAAACAGGAAATTTATTTTCTGTGGCAATTTATATACTGCCTGTAGGCAGAGTAATTAACCGATTGAAAAGTATGACACTGTATGGAAAAGATATAAAGGGTTTCCAATAAATTTGAACCTTTTCCAATTAGGACTGCGGCCAGTGACTTCTTTTTACAAATCCGTCTCATTATTAGTGACAAGGCTTGTATTTCTAATTTCGTAATTTTTTTTCTGAAGGTGAAAATTATTTTTTCTTTTAATAAACGCCTCCTGTTTGTTACGCATTTTGCCTTTGGCTACGATTTACCTAATCAAATTTATGAAGCATATCTGCAAAATAAAATACGGAATATCAGAAATACTTACAACCTACACACATATGCTACTACTTCATTCAAAAAATTACTTACAACGAAAACTAAGCTTAAATGTTCTATGTATGGTAATGTGGCTCAGCGCATTTTAAACTAAACAAAGTTCAGTTTTGATTGTATAAGCCTCATTAATATTTTTGTATTGCTCTGTCTTTTTACAAGGGTGAAGACAAAGTGTTTCCAGAAATATTAACCAGCTAATTACTCCGAAACTATTACAGATATATTCACAATAATTATATTACATGACATGTGGGTAGGCCTTCCTTATTTTTCAAATTCTACTATTTTTTGGAAATAATTTCTGATTATTTATATTAAACTGGAGACCTTGTATAGTTAATACTTTCTCTGATTCTGCAGGCAATTTTGAATTTGATAATGTAGATTATTTGATATTTTTAGCTAGCTTAATTGTTTTGGGATT
>JABXWE010008153.1:0-21490 GCA_014611495.1 Limonius californicus | reverse complement strand
TGGCAGCTGTCGAAAACATTTGTGGCACATTTAAAGCAAATGCCATTTACTTTCTTATAGCAAAACCCTTATTTAATTAATAATATTTGGTAATTATGATATTTTACTTTAAGTACTTTGTAAGTTTAATAAGTTTATAACATTTTGTAGGGTTAGGTTTTTATTTATTAAAATGAATTTAAAACAGTAATCTGTAAATTTATTATCCAAATTTACTGAAACTTGCCCACCGAACTGCTTAGATGGCGCCACTATCAATGTCTCGCATTTCATCATGCTAAACGTATATGAGTTTCCTGTATTAATATATTAAAGTATTTGGCAAAAGTAAGAGCAGCATAAACGGAGCGACTAAAGATTTGTGCAGCAAACTTCACTTTAATTTTTTTCCTGCCTTCAGGTTGTATGTGGTTTTCTGAAAGCTTGGTACAAATTTTGCCTTCAGGGTTGGCTCCGTCTAATTCATACAATTTTACTAAATCACTCCATTTAGCTACGTTGCGATTAAAATGGATATCTTTGTTGATAAAATTGTTTCTGAAACATTTTAGCAAATGCGGCGGGTCAAATAAATTAATAACTTTTAACTTTTGATTTTCTAGCAGTTTCTTGTTATCACCCTTCATAAGTGCTTTTTTTAAATTGAAGATGTCTTTTTTAGATTTAGAGCCCAGCTTCAACCTTCTCACATCTCGCTTGCACTTCATTAATTCTTGATAAAGCACCTTATTTCGTGGGGACATGGTGCTTGGTTTGGGAATTACTATTCTCTTTGGGGATACAGGATGCTCTATAAAACCCAAACATTTATTAGATGGGTTACTCGGAGATATGGTGACGTCAGATAAATAGGCACAATCTTACACACCCGTTAAAGAGATACAAAAGTGGAATCCACATTTTTTTATTTAACAACTGTATCACACAGCAAGATTAACTAAAAGGGATTAGAATACATACAAGTTTTTTATAAAATCCTACCTATTTTTCTAGCTAACAGTCACCCACTTGCTGTAGCACCAGCACTATTCAGCATCTCTACAGCTACATTTTCTCCTCGATTTTCTGTTTCTGCGTGACATGAAATAAATCATTATACAAGTGCCAAGATTAGCAGTTAAATAACTTACCTAATAAGCTTTCTTCTCCCAATGCATAATATTCTCTTTCTACTAACGTTGGAATAGCATCCCTGTTTAATGTTTTACAGTCTGGTGTTTGGTATTGTCCTATTTCAAAGTGTTTTCCACAAACTTGATACGTATACCTCAACTTTTCGTAGGTATATTCCTTATGGTAGAATTATTTAAAAATTTCAACCATGCTGCCAATAGTTTGGGGTTTCTTGGAAACATGTGAAACGTTTCGTTAGGATGCAATTCACCAGTACTTCCACAACTCTGAACGGAACATCGTTTTTTGTGCCCCATTTTCCTGTAAAAATAATTATTCACTTTATATCTAATTACTTCATAATATTGCCTTCTTACCTTTATTAAAGCAATTTGCAAAGTCGAGTGGTAGATACATACGTCGACTACAAATTGCACAAATTTATTGAAGAAATGGAAGTAGAAAGAACTGATTATATATAGAATTCACAGTCCGTAGGCACGGCAAATAACGTACAAAGTCCACCCAGAACGACCAAATAGCAATAATACAAATTATCAAAATTTATTGCGCAACGATTGCAATTTATGAAACAATCGCAACACCAAACAAAATTTTGAAAGTGTGAAGCAAATACTTTAATATATTAATACAGGAAACTCATATAAGTTTAGCATGATGAAATGCGAGACATTGATAGTGGCGTCATCTAAGCAGTTCGGTGGGCAAGTTTCAGTAAATTTGGATAATAA
Organism: Limonius californicus; assembly: GCA_014611495.1. Classification (NCBI taxonomy): domain Eukaryota; kingdom Metazoa; phylum Arthropoda; class Insecta; order Coleoptera; family Elateridae; genus Limonius; species Limonius californicus. The sequence continues at coordinate 19,625 of JABXWE010008153.1, read as the reverse complement.
ATTTACAGATTACTGTTTTAAATTCATTTTAATAGTTAAAAACCTAACCCTACAAAATGTTATAAACTTATTAAACTTACAAAGTAAAGTAAAATATCATAATTATCAAATATTATTAATTAAATAAGGGTTTTGCTATAAGAAAGTAAATGGCATTTGCTTTAAATGTGCCACAAATGTTTTCGACAGCTGCCAAATACAAATCTTAGTGGCCCACCAAGCCGCACGGATCGCTGCAGTCAGTGTCACGAGTTTTTCGGCGAAGTTTCCTGTATTAATATATTAAAGTATTTGGTGTGAAGTTAAAGCACGCGGTCTCGCTATACTTCGGTGACGATCGGAACGGATCGGCAAATACCAGCGCCTCGAGCGCCTCTAGAATTGGTGGACGGTACTAATATCAAGGACTGCTTTTTATAAGTATGAGTGACGAGGGCCTGGTAGTTACCGTCAAACCGTGTCATTGGCGCAATTTTCTTGCTTTGACATCCGACAAAGATTTTCAACTCACAACAATACAAGTTTCATTCAACCGCATAGTTTTTAATAGCGTTGAACATGCCGAATTTTGTGTCTGGAAACTACAATTTGCGGACAGCATTGATTTTCTGTTACCATTTGAAGAAAACCGCTGCAGAATCGCATCGAATGCTTGTAGAAGCTTATGGTGAGTATGCTCTTGCTAAATCACAGTGCTTTGAGTCGTTTAAAAAATTCAAAAGTGGCGATTTTGACGTGAGAAACGAAGAACATGGGAGACCACAGAAAAAGTTTGAAGACAGCGAATTGCAAGCACTGTTGGATCAGGATGACGCTCAAACACAACAACTCGCGGATAAATTAAATGTGACACGAGAAGCCATCTCCATACGTTTGAAAGCCATGGGAAAATGGATTCCACATGAACTGATTAAAAGACAGCGGGAAAACCGAAAAATCACTTGCGAAATGCTGCTCGTCAGGTACACAAGAAAGTCATTTCTCCATCGAATTGTGACTGGCGATGAAAAGTGGATATATTTCGAGAATCCTAAGCGTGAAAGAGCATGGGTAACTCCAGGCGAACCAACGACATCGACTACAAGGCCAGGTGCTAAGGACAATGTTTGGAGGAGTTAAAGAAAATGAGGAATGGAGAAGAAGAACGAATAAAGAGTTAGCAGACGTATACCAGGAGAAAAGTATCAGAACAGTAGTACAGCAAAATAGGTTAAGATGGTTGGGTCATATAACAAGATTAAAAGATGAAGACCTAACGAAAACAATGTACAGAATGGAGATAGCTGGAAGCAATAGGAGAGGAAGGCCAAGAAAAACATGGTGGGAGAGCGTAAGAGAGGACCTACAACAATACGAGCTAATAATGGAATGGGAAGCAATGGCCAAGAACAGAAAGATATGGAAAAAGAAGATACAAGCCATAGGCCAATAGGCCTGCAGTGCTGATTTATATATATATATCCACAAATTGTCAAGAGAGATGGGAAAAATGTATAGCTTGCGATGGGCAATACTTCGAATTAAGTATTTTGTTTCATTTTCATACAACAAACGTGTATTTTCTATACAAAAATTCCTGTTTCATATTTACATACCTAAGTAATTCATTTATTGTATTATTTCTTCTTCTACTTCTGTGCACAGGCAAATGGCCTGTTAATTACCCACAACACAATAGGTTCTATGAACCCTCTTTACATGTAGGAGACTAACCTAACCCTTCGAACAGAGAAGAGAAATATTGTATTATTGCAGATAAAAATTATACCTTTTAAGTTACTTATCAGTCTATCTACATATTTGGTGCATAAAATAATGTAATCAACCGACATTTCATAGTAATAGGATTGTTTTATTCTTTATTCTTCGTTTATAAAATAGAATTGACTTTTCACAATTTACCAGGTTGGCCCGAAAAATCATTACGCATTTGTTATATCAGCTTTTGCAAAGTAACAACATCTATGCGATAGTTTTCCGCTCCTCTTTGTTCTAATTAAGTAGCATTTATCTTGAAACTACATTAAACTTGGTGTTGCTTCAGATACCGGATATATGACTTTACCTTCCTTAATCAACCTGTTGATGGTATCAATTGCCCTGAGTGTTTTAGAGCAGACTAGTGCAGACGTCAAAACTAAGATATCCTAATAATAATTATTATTATAATAAAAGGACTTGTTCAGTAATAAAAATACCATCTAATGCATGGTTTACTTTTTCAAACATTACAACCATTTATCATTAAATTAAACATTTAAAAATTGTTTAAAAAAATAGTGGGTACATATGACTTTATTAACTCAAATCATTCATTTATTAAATAATAATTGTTATTAGTTAAAGTTCAGTATTAATTTGGTTTATGAATGTATGTTGTTAATTTTCTGGAAAAGTGGTAATATTTTAAAAAATAAACGCAGAAAAATTTAACTACTTAGCGTTATGCTCTAAACTTATTAGGGGAACTATTATTGAGAACAGTTTAATTTTCCACGTAAAGTTTTAATTCTCATATTGTAGCTGCTGAAATACAAAAACCTTTCTTGTATTGTAAAAATCTGCTTTACTGTTGCCTTGTAGAGGTTTCTATATCATTTATGGGATTTATATATGGCCTAGCAAGTGATGTCTAATCAACCTTGTATATTGTTTATCAAATATTATTTAAATATGTATGTATATAGAAATTTGAAACTACGTAATAAGTAAAACAAGTTTTATTGACTAGTATGGATTTTAACAAAGCAAGGCAAGAAATAGCCAAGAAAAAATTTAAAATACTTCACCTTGTTTTTAGTGACTTAAGATTTTAATTTTTTTGCCAATTTTTGCAATTACACGTTCACATTTTTCAGAATGAGAAAACGCCAGTCAAATCAAGCCCATATTCTTTATCCCCTTTGAGTGTGAGCAGTCAGCGACTTCTCAGGTCTCCACACAAAGCCACCAGGAAAATATCAAGGATTCCATTCAAAGTCTTGGATGCACCCGAACTGCAGGATGACTTCTATCTTAATCTCGTTGACTGGTCGATACAGAATGTACTAAGTGTTGGCCTTGGTAGTTGTGTTTACTTGTGGTCAGCCTGTACCAGTCAGGTAAGTCCTTGCACCATTTTTCTATTTACATTAATATTTGAGATTTTACAAAGACGAAAATTATTGCTTAATAATTTACTTAATCCTAACGCCTTTCAACCTTTTGGAGTATAAAGTTACTCGTCCACTAGCAAGAATTTGCGACATTTCTTGTGAGTGTTAATGCCTGAGATCAGTCTCACGTGTGGAGCCTGTTTTGAGATTTAAATTGCAACAGCAAATTAACTTGCTACAAAGTGCCCTCAGCAAGTGCCAAGTCTGCAATGTACACAGATTTTTCTTCTCTTAGACAATTGCTTGCACATTTACAAATCAGATTCAAATTGGCGAGAGCACTCTCAAATAGCGCTGTAGGTTATGTCTGTGTTTTTAGTTATTTATTTGCTTTTATGAAAGGCAAGTAGTGGAACTGAAAAAAAAACGTCTGTGGTCTAAGGACGCTATTTATTTGTTGATTTCCCAATTGGAATCATATCCTGAATTGTGAGATGTAAAAAGCAAAGAATATAAAGACAGAATAAAAAAATGAGGCTGAAGTTAATCGAAAGCTTCATAATTTACAAACTTTTCATCAAGAATTAAGAGAAATTCAAAAAAAGATAAGTGGCGATGGCACAGTCTACTAGAACTGTTGGGAGTTCTTTGAAGCAATGAGGTTTATTGCTTCGTATAATTCAGATCAAAAAACTATTGACAACTTGATTTCTACTTTGAGTCTTGAGTCTATAAAAATATGTCAGCAAAATTTGCATACAGTGTAAAAAAGTCTGCAAGTTAATCTTGCAAGAAATGTTGCAAGGTACTTGCTAGTGGACGCATAGCTTAAGGCTTGCTATGATTGTAAAATATTTTTTAAATTTGAACAGACTAAAAGGGGGGAATAGTTATTTTGCACTCACACAAACATTTTATTAACTCAACCACCTGGAAAGGATGTACGACTAATAGATATCAAAGACTGAATCAGTATGATTAAAATATTAACTTTTAATAATTATTAGTATAAGTACATAAGTTGTAAAAATTTTTGGTTATATGCAGGGGTGTGAAATAAATATCTTTAAACTAACCTAAACATACAAAAGTTATAAGAAGGAAACTGGAAACAATAAATTATAACCTGTAAATGTTGAAGGAAAATTGTTCTTAACCAAAATTTTAAAGCTGAGTTTAAACTAATAAAAGGAAACAGATCCACGTTTGACCAAATTTAAATAAAATTATTTCATTTAGAAAATTTATATTTTGATTAAATGCATTGATAACATACAAACAGTAAAACTCGTTAGATTTAGAATGGGATACTAATTGAAAGTTTTCAAAAAAATCTAATTTCAATCCCTTTTTACAATTATGAAGGATTTCAACATTATCATTATAATTAAACCTATGAAGATTGGAAACAATGTGGTTGGCAAAAGCTGATTGCTTATATTTTGAACTCTCTAAATTGGTATTCTTATGTGAAGTAGGCGGCAAATTATATTGATTAATTCTTTTTTAATTCTTCTACCCAACTGTCGAATATATATGAAGATTACAATCATTACAAGTTCTCCAACGGTTGATTACACCTTTATTAAAAACCAGTTTATTATACAGTTGACTATTAAGAATGAATATAATACAAGTAAATTTGTACTTTAGGTAACACGTTTATGTGATCTCTCAGCGTCTGATGGAAATGCAGTCACATCGGTAGCATGGAGTGAACGGGGCCATCTTGTGGCAGTAGGAACTCATCATGGATATGTGACAGTGTGGGATGTGGCAGTTAATAAACAAGTGAATAAATTAATAGGACATTCGGCTCGTGTAGGCGCTTTAGCGTGGAATGGGGATGTGCTCAGTAGTGGTAGTAGAGACAGATTAATATTGCAAAGGGATACCAGAACACCAGGTAATATTTTGTCCGCGAGTTCTAAAACCTTTAAAGAATTGTAAATTTTTTTGTAGCAACCGTTCCTGAAAGACGCTTAGTGGGTCATCGGCAAGAGGTGTGCGGTTTAAAATGGTCACCTGATAATCAGTATCTTGCGTCTGGAGGTAATGATAATCGGTTGTATGTCTGGAATATGCAGTCATTATCACCTGTACAAACATACACCGATCATTTAGCCGCCGTTAAAGCTATTGCATGGTCACCTCATCACCATGGATTGTTGGCCTCAGGTGGTGGCACTGCTGATCGCTGTATACGGTTTTGGAATACCCTGACAGGACAACCCATGCAGTGTGTGGATACAGGTAGGCAAACATATAGTAAAATTTTTTGAATGAAACAGTTCTAGAAACCAAGTGACATATTAAGTTACACTGGCCATTTTGCATTCTTTGCAGTTACTTACATTCAGATTGGCAACTGAGAGGTCAATTATAAATGTACGTAACTATAAGAAAATTTAATAACATCAATTAATAAGTAAAGTAGGTATTAGTGTGGGTAAAATGTATATTTTTTGATATTTCAGTAGAGTTTGAAATTATCTGTCTATTGGTGCCAGAATGTAGGTATACCTTTAATTCAGAAAATAAAGGCAATTTCTTTAATAAACTGTGACGCCTAGTTATATGGCGGCGACAACAAAAATGGTTTTATGCACACAAAAGCGAAGTATCAATTTCTAAGCAAGGTCCCGGTATCAAGGACAAGGGTTCGACTAGCTACAGTCGAAGAAGGGTGGTTCGATGTAAGCCTAGGCGCCACCTGTTTAAAAAAAAAACCTTTCCTCCTTGAAGATGACTTTGGATAAACAGGAATCTTCCTGGATGCGAACTTACCTTGCTTTATAATATTAAACTTATTCTCCAAGACAGAATAAAACACAGTTATGATTGACAGAATTCTCAATATAATGGTCAAAAAATAATAATTACTCAATACAAATGTATATATGTATGAAACATACACAATACAAAAAAAATCCCAAGTATTTACATGTATATAAATTCACATTCATTAACCAAAATGAACGGACCACAGTACGTTATTTCTCTGATTTAACTTTTTAATCAAGAGCGGAACCCAAAATCTCTAGGGAAAGCAATAATGCGTAGATCAGTATTAACTAGAAGCGTTAATCCACTTCAAAAATGTTACACAAACCACCGATTTCACGTCTAGAATCGACTATTCGAGGCCTCGCATACGCAAAACTAGATTAATTACCCAAAATAAATGGTATATACGCATGGATAATTATAAAATTTACGCAAAAGTCCCCCTTTTTGTATGAACTTTGAATCAGAAAATAATATCTCGTACCCTGCAGACCATTTAACAAGTTCTCAAATACAAAGTGAATTAAATCTGAACAAGAGTGTTTATAATTAAAATATTTAACTAAATAGGTACAAAAATTTTGTCGAATATTTATTTTATTTCACTATAAATATGGCTACGCAATTAAACGACTTGTAGATTCGTTTTTGTCTAGTACTCGAAATTTCGTGAACTTATCACCCAACGCAGGTAAGGTAAAAAGTATACTAACAGACCTTGAGCGCAGGATTTCTTTACCCCGACGGACTCGTTGTACGCCCATCTGCTGCACTGGAATTTAAAGTCTGGAATCTCGGAATTTCCCCGTTGTTATAAATTCGATCAGTATCCGGTTGTTTTCCCACTCTTTCGGCTACTGTTTAATGTTAATTACCGAGGACTTTTTAATAATTCTATATTCGTTTATGGTTCAGATACTACTAATTAAATTAGTATTGTAGTATTTTTGCAAATAATAAACTTAGAGTATTATTTTTCGTGAAATATCGTATCTGTAGGTCTGCTTTAATACCAGGTATGTAAATATGAAACCGGAATTTGCCCATAGATGGCCCTATCTGTCAATGTAGTTACCACAGAACAAATCCAAGGAAGAAACGACAGTAGGCCACTTTTCGTGGTCGCTGATGAAAGCGCCATCTGACTTTGGTGGCGGTACTGATGCGTAACGCGCGCTGTTTGAAATTACTTAAAATTTAATTTTAAAAAGATTATTTCACTGATAATTAAACCAGTTTTAAGTAAAATTCCTCAGAATTATTGAAATGATTATTTTGTATGGGCTTTTTGATACCATAAAAATATACTTATACAATAATTCATGAGGAAGTGTACTAAAAATTGGTTTAATATTGCTCCTTGGTGAAAGTGACCCCCTAATACCTACATTAATAACAGAAATAATACAACCTGTATAATTTTATAAAAACATTATGCATTTACTTTTCTTTTCATTATTCTTTGTTACTCTATTCTTTCAAATTTTGCAATGTACATTTCATAAATCACTTGTGGTCATCACGTATGATAGGAACCTACCATATTACTGTTGGAGAAATTACAGTATTGTTACATTTCAATGCTTAGTTATTAACTTCACAAATATCCTAAAAAAATGTTACACAAACCACCGATTTCACGTCTAGAATCGACTATTCGAGGCCTCGCATACGCAAAACTAGATTAATTACCCAAAATAAATGGTATATACGCATGGATAATTATAAAATTTACGCAAAAGTCCCCCTTTTTGTATGAACTTTGAATCAGAAAATAATATCTCGTACCCTGCAGACCATTTAACAAGTTCTCAAATACAAAGTGAATTAAATCTGAACAAGAGTGTTTATAATTAAAATATTTAACTAAATAGGTACAAAAATTTTGTCGAATATTTATTTTATTTCACTATAAATATGGCTACGCAATTAAACGACTTGTAGATTCGTTTTTGTCTAGTACTCGAAATTTCGTGAACTTATCACCCAACGCAGGTAAGGTAAAAAGTATACTAACAGACCTTGAGCGCAGGATTTCTTTACCCCGACGGACTCGTTGTACGCCCATCTGCTGCACTGGAATTTAAAGTCTGGAATCTCGGAATTTCCCCGTTGTTATAAATTCGATCAGTATCCGGTTGTTTTCCCACTCTTTCGGCTACTGTTTAATGCCACAAGATGTTAATTTGGCAGAAGAAAAACTCTCCTCAGTGCACTAAATTAGGATTATTCCTTGGGAACAATTTACTACCACACTACCGTGCTTAAACTTCCCCTAATCAATTGAAAATTCACAAATTGGAATATCATCCGAGTCGTAACGACCTTAATTAAAAATTCAAGTCTGCACTTCTTGAAAGTTGAAAGCGTTCTTCCGTCCACTTGACTGCGGTCTCAAAATCGAAAATCCCCGATCGATGCGCAGAACGTAAAAATGAGAACAAGTTTTTGAATTGAAACCGAAGTATGCCGCTCAAACGCTGTAAAGGGAAAACCACTCCTAATATACACTATGCGTCAGAAATCACACGGTACAAAACAAATTATTCATATAACTCTGGTATACATGGAAACTGACATAGGGAAACAAAAAAAAATATATTGCACGCAGTACATTTAATAATCAGGGCAACAATTTACCACATTTAAATAAAGAAGATTTGTCTCTTTTTCTGCTTGTTGTTTTTTCATAATGAAATGAAATATTTCAAGCTAAAGAACTTTTAGTAAACTGAAACATCAAGCTGATTCGTGTTAGGAGACTCACCTTGTATATAGTTGTTTGGTCAAATACTGCTAGTAACGGCGCTACAAGCCTTTTTACAGATTTGTATACATATTTACCATGAAATCAGAGGTATAAAAATAAATGAAGAAAAAACAAAATACATGGAATGCACAGGAAGAGGAAATCCAGCGGGAATGAAGGTAGGAAGATGTAGCTTCCAAAGAGTAGAATACTTTAAATACTTAGGAGTAATGGTAGACGGAAACAACGAGAGAAGTCCAGAAATAACAGAATGAATAAAAGCAGGAAACAAAATATATTGAAGATATTAAAAGTTTTTGAAAGACAGAAATCTTAGCAAAGCAACAAAGTTAAAAATATATAAAACAGCGATACGACCAGTAATAATCTACTCCGCACAAACAATGTGCTTATCCAGGAAAGATGAAGAAAGGATGAGAATACTGGAAAGGAAAATAATAAGACGGACCAACGGAGATGCTGGAGGGAGAACACTTGAAGTGAAAATATAATAGAATGAGAAGACATAGTTAGATTTGTAAAGGCACAAAGGCTTAGATGGTTCGGGCACACCCAAAGAAAGGAGGACGATGAATTAATAAAGAAAATACTAACCTGGAGACCTATGGAAAATCGACCAAGGGAAGACCAAAGATCAGATGGCAAAGTCAAGTAATGAGGGATATACAAGAAATAAGGATAACGAACTGGAGAGAATTAATAAAAAATAGAAAGGAATGGAGAAAAATAACAAAGAAGGCACAGTCACACAACAATCTGTAGAAGACGAACAAAAAGCAGAGAACAAGCGGACTGATCCCGCGCGAATATTGGATCAGAAGAGCTCACATCAATGAGCAACCTATACTCCGTTGATGGAGTGTTGCGTCTATATATATACAGGTTGTATCAGAAATAGGTACAAATATTTAAACCAGTGGCTCAAGTAGAATTCAATGGTACTGGAATTGGGAGGGGTCAAGGTTTAATTGAAGCAGTTGGACATTTTTGTAATTAGAAGGCATTTAAGAATTTCATTTACTGCTAAATTAAATTTTTGCGTTTTCACTTTCTCATGGTGTATAAAAATTATAAACAAGTGCTGCTTCATGCAAAAAAATCTCAAAACGCATAAAGCATTTAAAAAAGTACGAATTTATTTAAATCAATTTTAACATAACGGAAAAAAACATAACATAAAAAACCGTTTACCTCAAAAGTGAAAAGTGGATCACAATAAATGTTCAAAATGACGACCACCACTAAGAACACAAGCTTCTACACGTCGAAGCATTGAATTACGTATCCTTGCGAAAACGGTAGGGTCTTGCCGAATCCTATTGGCAGCGTTTTCAATGCGTACCCTTAATTCCTCAACTGTGTTCATTGGCGTAGAATAAACTATCTGTTTCATGGAGCCCCACAAAAAGAAATCAACTATTTAAATCTGGCGAACGAGCTGGTCATGGAACTGGCCCGTTTCGTCCAATTCACCTTAGGATGGTTATTATTTAACCATTCCCTTACATCCCTAGTACAATAAGGCGGAGTACCATCAAGCAAAATCCACATGTTACGTCGTGTCTCTAAAGATACGTTTTCAAGCAATTCTGGTAGGACTTCGTTGAGAAAGTATAAATACAGAGCTCTATTTAAACGAGCAGGTAAAAAGTATGGCCCAATAAGGTGATCACTTACAATGCCTGCCCATACATTTAGGGAAAACGGTTTTTGGAAACTGTCTTCCACTATTTCGTGTGGATTCTCATCTGACCAAATGTGGGTATTATGAACATTAAACACCCCTTCATGCGTAAATCCTGCCTCATCAGTAGATTACAAATTGAACAGGAAATTTGGTTGGTTGTTGCATTTTTGAAGAAGCCATTCACAAAAATCGTGCATACGTACATAATCCGCTGGTTGCTTGAACGCTTTGAACGTGGTAAGGGTGTAGTTAATCCCTGATCCCGCAAAATCTGCCAAGCAGTAATCAGTAAAGCCATAATCCCGTAAATGTTGGACTGTTATAGTAAATGTACGGCTGTTTGAAATGCGCCGCTGAGGATATCGCTCTTAAGTACATTTGCCTTGCCCTTAGAGCGTTTCCTTGAGGTTCCCCCTAAATAAGAACATCAGTAAGTTCGATGTTCGTAAAATTTTTCATTTTGGTAGAAACACTGCCTGCCAGCTTCAACAACAGACTCAATAGAAATTACTGACCTACCTAATAGCATTGGTTTGTGGCAGGTAATAAGAAAGTTTTTTTGCACTTCTATCTTACTCTCCTTTGCATAACATATCTTAGAACTCAAATTTTTGTAATTATCCTGCGGTATTCAAACAATTTTGAGTGAAATTTTCAATTATTATTTTCTCATATTTTAAGGGTCCCATTGCCAAAGAAATGATTTTCCTGGTTTGTATATATCGAATCTACCATAGGATTTAATATTTGTACCTATTTCTGATACACCCTGTATATATACATACATATTTATATTATTAAAGAAAGATTATTGTGTATTGTGTGCCCCAATTGAAATTTCACTATTGGAATCTTGGAAAAAGCAAGAGATACAACAGTGATTTAAGTGGAAGAAAGCTTATCCGTATTGCTGATTTGACAAACATGTATAACTCTGTGATGCAATGTGCAGAAACTGACATCTAGATAACTCTATATTCCACATGTTAGACATATTTCATATTTAATTTATAATCTGCTCAGGCAATAGAAATATAATTTTTTCATTTAAATAGAACCGGTGTCAAATTTGATCTAAATTTTTCTGATTTTAATGATTCATGGATATCCTTTGAAAATTATTTAAATTCAGGGTTGCCCTCACAGGCAATAATATACCGATTGGCGGTCTGCGCTACAAGCATAGGATCCATGCATTTTGACGTTGTTAATATTAGTCGTAGGTGAATAGGTGCGGAGGGTTTAATTTAATTTTAATTTGACAGCTGCCTGTCACAGCTTACAAGAATTTCAAAAAAAAAAAAAACAAAAATAATAACATTAATATTGCCAGCCTCAGTGGTCTAGTGGCTAGCGCATTTGCCTTTAGATCCGAGGGACGCGAAGTCGAACCTGGCCGAGGTCGGGGAGATTTTACTGGCGGGGAAAAAATCTGAAAGTGCGCCTTCTGTCGGATAAGAAGTAAAACTGTAGGTCCCCTGCCACTCCAATGAGTGACACGTAAAAAATCACTACTGGAGTTGGAATTACCCCAGATAGGCAAAATTCTTAGTACAATGGGCCAAATGTGGTGTGCATAGAGATGCTTGGAAAACCGCGTCCTAGATCTCGCTCTTTCAAATACAATACAACAGTAATATTGATATGAATGCCTATGAAGTGCACTAAAAAATACAAATTATTAAATGGTTCTATAGCAGTAGCTCGTTACGTGCAACTCAAGATTTATTAGTAAGTAGCGTTCGAAAATCAACCTATGTATCCCATGTACTAATACAATACACCGCAGTTTGAGGAACACGGGTTTCTCTCTCCAGCCAATCACAAAAGAACCTTACTCCCAAGAAATATTTATCAAGAAACACAAGAAGTAAGAATATGTGCTGCTGCAGAAATAGATCCACGCCAGTCTTCCAGAAATACTGCTCAAGACACTGGTGTCCATCATAGTACAGTATTAAAAATTTTAAGAAAACAATGGATATCATTCCTATAAACCAGGGATGAGCAACCTTTTTTTTGCAATGGGCCAACTACAAATTTAAAAATGTTGTGGGGGCCGCTATAGGAAACGTATTAAAATATGAACACTAGATGATAAACACAAATTATCTCATTATTAACAAAATGAACAAAATAACAACCCTATAAAAAAATAACACAAATAAAACATATAATAGAAATACTGTAACAAATTCAGCAAAAGATAATTATTATGGGAAAAAATCTTAAACAAAGTTTAATTGAGAAGTTTGGCATTGCTTCTTTGCAACCAATTAGTCTATATTTGCCGATATATACGACCAGCAATTCGCACGCAGCCCTCCAGTCGTATGTCATTTAGCCTCGATCAGTTGTTGCTTTTAGTTATTTTCATTGCGGAAAATAATTGCTCGCAAACATAAGTACTTCCAAAAAGTGTCATGATTTGCATTGCATGCGTGATTAATCGTGGAAATTTTTCAAATATCATTCAAAAATTTTGATAAAACTTTTGGATGTCCACATTCTGAAATTTATTTCTCAAATCAGTGTTGTTTTGTAAATCTATCAATTCCATTTGTAACTCATCTGGAACTCTTTCCACGTCTACTTTAAATGACAAGGAAAAAATATTAAAACTAAGAACGGTTTTTACTGATGTAAATATTTTAAATCGCGTTTCAAATTCGGTTATTAATTTTTGTATTGTCCGGGCATATTTTCGTGTTTCCGAAGGAGTTTCTTTTCTCAAGTATGGAAAATGTGACGTGTTGTTTGACAAAACAGATGTTTGTTCCAAATTTTGAGTTTGCTTTCAAAAGTTTTAATTTTATCAAACATGTTATGTATAAACTGGCTTTTTCCTTGAAGTTCCATATTTAAGTCATTCAGATGCTGAGTTATATCGACGAGAAAGGCAAACTCACACATCCATTCTTTATCGTTGAATTGGGAAATCGATATTGTTCACTTGTTAATTTTCTTTCTCAGGTGGAACATACAGATCTAGCGTCGACCTTCATAGTCCCTTCTTTCATTTCCACAAGCAATTGAATATCATCTTTTAAGTTATATATTCTTTTTAGCATAGCACCTCTACTCAACCAAAGTTTTATTACAGGCGTGGTGACATTTGGCATATTTAAAGTTTTTGTTCAAAGATTCTGTTGGTGAATTATGCTATGAGTAACAAATATGTCTGTCTCTCCTCCTTGTCAAGTTTTTAATATCATTAAATATCCTTCCCGCGACTCCTACATTCATGCTTGCCATTGTTCGTGCTCTATCGGTTGATATGCCGCCAATCTTTTCCAATGGAATTATAAATTCTCCAACAGCGATTTTAGTTCATTGTACAGGTTTTTACCTGTTGTAGTTCCTGTCACTGGCATCATTGAACCCAGTTCTTTGGTTATATTAAAATTGAAATCGATTCCTCTTACAAATATCACTAGGTGTGATGTGTCACTGATGTCACAGCTCTCATCAAGTGCCAAGAAACACCATTCAAATTTTCCAATGCGTTCATCTAAAGTTGCAGTAATGTTTTCGGACAGGTTTTCAATTTTTTTTCAAAATAATGTCTTTTTATCAGGATAAGCTATTTCTGCAACACCAGTTAAACATTCCTTAATCATCTCTCCATCAGCATTTTTTAAGTAAAATTTGACTAACAGTGTAACTTTCATTGCCTAATCCAATGAAAAAGTTTGAGCTTTAAATATATTTTGTTGTTGTTTTAAGCTTTTCTCCGATTGATCCAATTTATCTTTCCCCATTTGACCCTGGATGTTTTTATTATTTGTGTCATGTTTCGTCTCATAATGCCGTTTAATATTATATTCTTTTAACACGCATACTGACTCCAAGCATAAAGGCAAACAGCTTTGTCTTTTATAAGACTGAAAAAATAATCCAATTTCCATTTTTCATTAAAACTTCTATTTCATCCCCAACTTTTCCTTTTTTTGTTTGTTTTGAGGACATTTTTGAAACTATAAAAATAAGACAAGTGTTTATAAAAAAAAAATCATAAGAAAATTAATTTTCGGTCGACGCAATTGCTTTTTAAATTAAAAATACTGCCTACCCTTTTTATTACAATGACACACTAACAAGTCACAAAAATAGTCAACACAAAACTCACACAAAAAAGTTTTATGATTTGTCAAAAAACTTTTAATTAAACTTGAAGAACTATCGTGAAACAAGCAGTTCGTATGATTGCCAACAACTGCCAGTATGGAGCGCATGCGCTCTTGTGCGCAACTCGCTGGCTCTTTAGGTAAAATAAGCCAATAACTTAGTCTGACTTTGGTAACACTCCGAAGTGGGCTCTGTCGAGCTTAAGTCAACAGTATTAGGCCGATTATTACAGTTCGTTAAATGCACTTTTAGCAATCGAATAAACGCTAGCATTTTACAACCAGTTCTCTTGATAACACATTTTTATGGAATGGGAACTGCTTTAAAATATATTTAAAAAGTCAAAAAGTAAAACTTTGACGAGCCGCACCAAAAAGTGAGCCGGGTCGCGGGTTGCTCATCCCTGCTATAAACTATCGAAAAGCCAACAAATTTACTGAAACGACCAAATTAAACGAATGGAATTTTGTGGCAACTTAATGGAAAAATTGAACAATGGCATGAATTTCCTGAGCAAAGTTCTATTCATTGACGAATGCACGTTTCCAATAAATGATCGACACAATCCATCAGTTTGTCGTGTCTGGTCGCGAAATAATCCTCACAAGCGTTACCGTTATCGATCTCAATATCCACAAAAGTTGAATGTGCGGAGTGGATTATTGGGTGATAACATTATTCGAGGGGAACCTAAATGATCTAAAATATCTTGATATGCTGCAAAACGAAATCGTTCCTGCTTTGCGTCAAGTTCCATGGATCAGACTAGACGAAATTTGGTTCCAGCAAGATGGTTGCCCTGCCCACAATATGTTAGCCGTACGGAAATACTTAGCAAATACATTTCCGAATCGTGTAATTGGAACCGTAAGCACAATTCCTTGGCCGCCTAGATCCCCAGACTGGTCACTTCTAGATTTCTTCGTGTCGCCTTACATTAAGCCGAAAATGTACGGATTTGAAGAAGACAGAGCTACCATACTGCGAATTAAAATTCAGAATGCATTTGCAACTATTACCCCACGAATGCTTGCTAATGTGAGAACCGGTTTTTACAAACGCTTGGGCTGCTGCTTGGCAGAGGGGGGCAATTTATTCGAACATTTATTGTAAATAATATCTCGCTTCAGTTAAGTTCTTGGAATTAGTAGTGTGGATTATTTAGTTGACTTTAACTTAAAAATGTTGTTTCCTTTGTCCGTTATTAATTTATTTTATTTTATTCACTTACACCAAGACTTAATATGCAGTGATTTCGTCACGTCTTTATTAATTTTTGGAAAGCTATTGTAATAGGCTTGCCTAATGCAAAATGGAAAAAATACCTCCATGCTTGCATGCTGTTAAATTAAATTATATCCAGGATAAATCTGATTTTAATTCTGGTTTAATTTTGGAGCACAAAGTCATGTACTGATTTGTTTAGATATTAAAACGAACTCATATCTAGTGTCTTTGGATATTCACACACTCATGATTTCGTTGTTAATAAAAATATCCTACATTTATCGAGGTGCATCGCCTAAGCGTTAAATTGTTATCACATGTGCTATGTTTGCACTTGAAACCGCCAATCGGTATATAATCTATATTATCAAATGAATCGTATCTTAGTTGCTAAGAAAGAATAGTAAAGACAGATTTACTAAATTCTTCTAACAAAAATATGTAACCCTAATGCGTGTTTTTTTTTTTTTTGAGGAAGTTAGGAAATTTCTTTGTATTTAGCTGTAGTTTAGTAAACACTGTTCAATGGTGTTGCTTTTTTTTTATATGATTTTTGATTAAACGGATACCAATACTATCGGGTACCTCTTATTACCAAAATATAAACTAAATCTGGATTAAAAAAATTAGTTTTTCACTGCAAGGAATGGGTAATTGTAACATTTTACAATACTAAACTGTTAAATAAACAAACACATTATTTTTTATAACAATTTTGGTCAGGTAATGGGCATGTTGTTTAATTGTATTTCATAATAAACGGAGATTTATTCTTATAACTAGTGATGACAGTGCACATCGGATTAAAAGTAGTTGATTAAGTATTATGTATTTGAAAATAGGGTAAAATCAGTATGTGTCCAACCTCCAATATCGCTGTAAAGGCAATTGGAAATTTTCTAAATACACAAAATTTTTGCGTTTTTATTGTGACAATACAAGTTTGAAGCAGAAAAATAGTGCCCAGACTGCATTAAGAATCATAAACTAATTGTTACTACTTAAAACTACATGAAATAATAGAAAAAATGTGTTTTAGAAGAGCTAATTTCAGTTTCAATCCTATAAAATATTCATTTTATCAGTTAACCCCGATTGTCCTTTATGGAAATTTTATTTTAAATTTAGAACCCACCATAAAGGTTTACAACATACACCAATCAAATTTGCGGAATGTTTAACTACCGTGATTCTTAGGGATATATTTTTTTTGTCATCTACTATAAAGTTTATGTAATAATGTAACAACTAAACCTTTTTTTTTTAGGTTCGCAGGTTTGTAACTTGGCATGGTCAAAGCATAGTTCGGAATTGGTCTCCACACATGGTTATTCCCAAAATCAAATTTTAGTATGGAAATATCCAAGTCTTACGCAAGTGGCCAAGCTTACGGGTCATTCATACAGAGTTTTATATCTTGCATTGTCTCCGGATGGTGAAGCTATTGTAACTGGAGCCGGAGATGAAACCCTTCGATTTTGGAATGTTTTCAGTAAAGCTCGTTCGCAAAAAGAAACCAGATCCGTACTTAGTTTATACACAGGAATTAGATAAATTCTTCTGTTCTGTGGATGACTTATATATAATGAAGAAATTTGCTGGAAGATACTAGTTTAATTTTGAAATTTATATATTTATACAAGTTTTATAAATAGTTTTTTTTATTTTATAAAGGCTTCATTGCTTGAGGTGCCAATTTTGTTTTATTAAAATTTAATTATGACTTTTTGATTACTTTTTAAACTATAACGATAAATGATAAATTACTGCAATTTATTTATTGTGTGTGTGTGTGTTTGTGTGTTAAAGTTAAAAGTATTTTGTATTTACTTTAAAGTTAACATATGTATGAACAGAATTTCCAATTTTTGTTTTTAAGATTTATGGTTGAAAACCATGCAGTCATTAGAATAAGTAATTATTTGAAGTTGTGTTTTTGCTTGTTATTTTTTAGGACTAACAAATTGTGCTTTGTTGAGTTATTTTCTATTGTAAGTTTAAGAGGTTGTATTATTCAGTTGCTATTGTTGTTTACCGATGCATTTACTATTGTCAAAATTAGACATTACGTTAATTAGTTAGAGTAAATTTCAATAGAGCAACATTGTAAAAATCAGTAGCGATTGTGTAACCCAATCTGTAGTGCATTTTATACTTGTATCAAGTGTTTACGAAAGATTGAATGTTAGGTAAATATAAATCTATACCCTAATGTAGAATTCCAAAACAAATACGAGAAGTTTTTATTTAAGTTAAGTACCGTCAAGAAATGTACAGATCGTATACTGATTGTGTTATAAATACCGCAGTTGATTTAAGAAATTCGTTTGTCTTCTCTGAAATACATTAATTTTAAGATTTGGAATCCTGCTTACAAGTTTCTCAAATGAAATGTAGCTGGCTAAGAACCGGTCGAACAACCAGTCCTTGTTGTCTTGAAATTGTTTAGGTCAAACCTGTATATAAACTTTGGTTAACCCACGCCACCACGATATTTAGAATAGCTAAATACGTAGTTCGGCAACCAAGCTGCCATCGTCGCTAGGAAGTTGAACTAACTAAAGTAACCTGCCTGAGGAATACCTCTAGAGGTAAGTCCTTCATGGAATCAACAATTGAAGTCCAATGCTAATAATCTAACAAACAAAGGATTAAATATTAAATCCCCGTTAGGGTTCGTTATGCCTAACCCGGTTAAGAAATTATTTTCAACGATAAAATTAAATCTGAGTTAGGAATTGGTCCATTATCTGATATGTAAAAGATCCCTCCTATTTTTGAAAATACGAATGCTCTCGTAACAATTCAATTCTTTTGTTGAAGATCCTTCCTTTAACAATTTTAGATTTTCTATTTTTATACCGTCTCCTGTCTCGTAAATATGTTGGGCAACACTTGATTTATAAAGTCTGTCATTTTTGAACTGAGCTACATGTTCGTTAAATTTAATCTCAATATTATGTTTACTTTACCCAATATATTTTCCATTGCAGTGAGAACAGTCAATTTCGCAAATCTCCGACTTTTCCAAAGTTTCCACTTTGTCCTTGGGATTTCCCAATGAGTTCCGAATATTGTTATTTGAAGAAAATAAAATTTTGGAATTGATTTGTTTGCGTAATTTATCAAGGCCTTTGCTTAAGGAATCCAAGGAAATTTCTGGTGATTTCTTCAAAGTGGGAACTTTGTAAACAATAATTTGAAATTGGTATTTTATCTTTGAAGATACGTTTTTGACAAATTTTTGTAGCAAAAATTACCCGAGAAAATTTTATTTGGTGTATTCAAAGTTGTTTATTGTTAGTATGTTCTGCTACATTCCCAATACAGTACTTATGTTAACAATGTTTTACATTTTTGAAAGTGTGAATTATAAAGAATTAAAAAATGTTAATTTTGGAATCTAATGTTTATTTCACTATATTGAACGATTTATACACAATTACAATTTATTTGGATGATCTTCCTGTTGCGAGTTTTATTAAATTAAATAAAATTAAAAAAATAGAGTAATATTTATTTCCAGGTTTTAGCTATTAATTTATAGCGATCTGATTACAGTAAATATCATTTTTCGTACCCAAATGTGGAATTGTAATACCACATCTATCCTTAGATCATACACATTTACATGGATGTGACAACAGATTGTAAAGTGTGTTGTAAAGATATCACAGACAAACTATTTTTGTTCCTTCTCTTCCTAATACAAATAAATCATATCTACCCATCTTTCTCTGTACCCTTATGCAATCTACGCATGCGCTCACGCGTGATGCATGGCGGGAAATTTAAATATGTAGTAAATATAACTAATATAAACCAGTGCAATTATCGCAGTCTTTTAAATCTTGCGACAGAACCATTCATACCATTTTTCAAAATTAATTATTTGACACCTCTATAACTGTCAAATATTTATTAAATAAAT
>JABXWE010008151.1:0-11336 GCA_014611495.1 Limonius californicus | reverse complement strand
TAAAATATTTTTTTTATTTATTAACTCCTACCTGATGCTAAAAATCGTAAAGGTACAGCTAGGCGTTCTTGCACACTTATAGCTTTTATGAATTTGGTGTCTTGCTTTGACACAAGTGGACTAATTCTACAAATTAATTTCTAAAAATCTGTAGTCTCATTCTTAAAAAATTTGCAAATTGTGCTGGGTCTTCTATTCTGAGTTCAGACATTAACTGGCTATAAGCACCATGTGCTTCTCGTCGCAAAATCCAGTTGCGAACCCACACGGAACGTTTTTTCTTCTTTTTTCTTGTCATCAATAAAGAATCAATAATAATCACACTTGCAGCTACTTTGCACTTTGAAGGTGACATCATGAAGAGAATGAGATTTGAACTTTGGGAGATATGTACGACATAAATACGCATATGGTATATGTAAACAGTATATAATACAGTTATTGCAAAATAGAAGATGTGAGCGATCTCAGATACATATCTCATACATAAAATTCATGTAAGTTATACCAGTTTTCCGCGTAAGTGTAAACAGTCAGTGCGATTTTGTGTCTGACAGTAAACATATATGTCCGGATACAAATGTCAGATGTAAACGTGCCTTTATACTTTTACATATAGGTACATTTATATATGCGTTTCTGTTGCCCTAACTGACCGAAAATATCTTATGCTTATAAATTAGTATATTTTGTACCATCTATGTATTTGCACTTTGAAGACAACTGTTTTTTTAAATATTTGTTTATCTATCGCTTATCTCGTTTTATTACCAACATATATAGGTAATGCGATGGACGGACAACATAATACGATCTGCTGGACTGCTGTGGATCCGGAAAGCCTAGGATAGAGAGAAATGGCGAAGAGTGAGGGAGACCTATGTCCAAAAATGGACCGAAGATGATACCTGCTAAGAGAGATGTATAATTTAAAAATTCGCCTAATCCTGAACTGACAAATTTCTTCATTGTTTAAGAGAAATAGTACGTTGCGAAAACCTACTATATTTCATTAAGTAGCAAGGTAATTGAACAAAGTAAAAACCATAAGAGTTAATATAAAGTTTACCAAATTTATTTAACAACACTTCTAAATCAGAACAAAATATTGTTTTATACTACTCAAAATGTGGTTTTAGTCTTATTTGTTTCAAACAAATATATGTTCAAGTACAGCTATGTTTAATACAAAATGCGTTAAATAAAGAGGAATATCAACTACGTCGTTCAAACATATATTCTTCGACCAACACACATTACAATAAATTACTATTAATTAATTATACAAGAAACGTAAATACAATGAAACTACATACAATTGCTATTAGTAACGAGTTGATCTTAATAGCAAACGTTATTTTTTCACTGACACAAAGTGTTTCGATTGATCACATTAGAAAACCAATACGAAATACATAGGTATACAAATATCATAACACCACATCTACTTTATATTGCTCATAATAAAACATTTACGTATTAAATAGTTATGTTAGCAAAAGAACAACACTTGAGCGTAAGTGCAACTTATTAGAAATCCAAACGGAACATGTATCCATCTCTACAACCAACATAAACTTCTCCCTTTTGTCCACCGGTCATAACGTTAACACCGGTTTTCAGTGGACAATGGGCAAGTTTTACGAGACATTTACCCTCTATTTTCCACTGCTTGACGACTTTATCTCCTCCCCCACTAAAGAGGAAAGTGTCACCATTGTTCTGCATACCAAGTAAAGAATGGATTCGGTCATCGTGTACCTCCTAAAACAAATTAATCATGTATTAATTTAAAATACAAAAGGAAGAAGGAATGCCTGTTATTCGTCTTGCTGTCATCAATGATTTTGAGAAATTTAGAAGATAAAGAACTGATTGCTCATAAATTAATATTTTGTAAAGATATTTTTTGTTACAATAATGATATTAAGTGAACCAGTTTTATAACATATTTCATGATAATTGTAATTGTACCGTTTACCTGTAATAATGCCAAATCTTTAAAGTTTAAGTCAGAAGAATTTTCACGCAAATGGATATCTCTGCCACTTCGGCTACAAAAACATAATTTGTCTCCTGCAATGCATATTGGTGCTCCCCCCATTATAGTCTTTCTTCGCTCGAAGTCACCATATTTGCTTTTTACAAGCCTGATTACTAAATCCAATTCCTGTTGTGTGTACATCAAGTTACCAATTACTATCATGTCTCTAATGGGATCAATAAGATTTACGTCAGATACCAGTTTATTTTTGGAATATACTTCCACCTGCAGCATAATATTCCGATTAGTTAAAATAGCACCCAATACTTCTTCGCAGTTATGAAGATATT
This sequence comes from Limonius californicus, assembly GCA_014611495.1. NCBI lineage: Eukaryota > Metazoa > Arthropoda > Insecta > Coleoptera > Elateridae > Limonius > Limonius californicus. The sequence continues at coordinate 9,002 of JABXWE010008151.1, read as the reverse complement.
TTAATATAAACAAAGTACCGTACATTGATAGAGTTTAAATTTGTATTATATTTGTTTGTAAATTTACATCCTAGAATGTAATAAACGATAGAGGATAAAAATTTGGAATTCTTGAACGAATTGTCATATTTAAAATATCTTCTCCCTCTTCGAATATTTCTTCTCTTACGTAGCTTTGTAAATTTATACTTACAGTTCCTTTGCTATCACCGGCATATAAAGTATCATTTTCGTATACTAGCTTCCATACTTCTTTTTGACCCTTAGTTAAAATTGCTTTTGTTTTAAAATCGCTCAATGACCAACTTTTGATGGTACCATCGTTAGAACCAGAATATAAAGTATCATCGTTAGCAGCAAGTGCAAAAACAGATTTCGCATGTGCATCATCTATCGTTGCAATCAATTTCATGTTTTCGTCCCATACCTAAGCAACAATTAAGAATATGCAAGTAGAAGTTGTATTAGTTTTCTTGCTACTTATACAACTGCTTTTAAAGTCGCCATATCAACATTTTTGAATACATTTTATAATAAATAAGTAAAAAAATAATTATTTTATAAATTGCGATACTGTGAAGTTCAAGAAAAAATAGTCTATATTTCATAAATTCAATATACATTAACATTTAGGAATTTATTAAATCCGAAACCATTGTATGGTATTCACCAATCAGGCAATTTTAAGTAATTTATTTAACTTTTATTTGGTTTTTCGGTGTAGCTCATAAAAAATATAATTTATTTGATTAATTTATAACATAGTGAGAACATTTTGTACTTAAACGTTGGTAACAATTTGTTAATTAAGAACGTTGGGATTTGAGGGCAATTGCAAGATATTAATCGAATCTTTCATCCAATTCGTAAAATGTGATATAAGTACCTGCATACCTTAATTTTTCCATCATCAGCACCACTAAACAATTTACCCTTGTGGAACAGAAGAGTGTTAACATCTGAAGAATGCCTATCGGAATCACTTGCATGAGTTGTTCTAGTCATTTTCTAAATAAATAGATAAGAAAACTAATTTTTCATAAATGTACGACTAGAATTAAGTCTTACGAATATGAAGATATAACTTCAGCCCTTATACTTCGACGGTTACAGAAACACTGAATTTCGTATGTTGTAATAACCTACCACAACTAAAACTGAAGAGCCGGGCTCTGATTCGACCTAATTAAAGGAAACGAGCTTCCTATTTTTAGATCTGTTATTGTAAATTTTGCCTCGTTGACTAACTCCAGTGCATTTACAAAAAATACAATACTATTTACACCAAACTATAAATCGTCAGTAACGTAGCAGCAGGTAACGGAATTGTTTGATAGAAAATTAATTGTCAATTCAAACTGAAATTATTGTATAAATTGAGATTGTCATCATGTAAAACGCTAAGAAACAATCAAGAAATGATTTTTTTACACAATAAATACAAGGAAAGATTTTGTAGCAGGTGGAGAGAACAGTTGTTAATTTCCTGTCACAATACCATACCATATTTATACTGAAAACAAGAGGAAAATGAGATTTGAAATGAAACCGAAAATATAATTCGAAAAAGCACATTACCATTTCCTCTCTAATATTAAAATAAGAAACCCTATTCCGATAGTTATATTGTCATCAATTTGGTAGACTCGGTCGAACAGCACTAACAACGAAAATTCTGGTATAATTCATACAGCAATAACTAATACCGTGTATTACATATGTTAAAATAATTTTCAACTAGACAGAACCAAATTAGATCACTTTTTGTCTTTAGAAACTACCGCCCTTCGGAACAAATTATAATAAATCATAGGTATATGTAAAGGAAAACTTCCGTCATCAGTAAGGGATACACTGAAACAAGGATTTATAAAAAAAGAACCTTTTTTTTCCTCATTCATTCATACTACCGCCCCCTCCCTCCCTCCCCCCGGAACCGCTTTCGCATTATTTCAGGAGGGTGCGGGCGTCCCTTACACACTAACCATTCATGCAACATACACCCAAAACTTAACTAAGCGAAATGCGGTCGCTCCAGCCGAGATTCGAAACCACAGCGGAACGACTGCTATCCGCCGTGGCCTCGAGTAGCAACGCGTTGCCGCGCTAGACCACCGAGGCCCCTGTAGAAAAAGAACCTGCATTAACATTTTGTGGCTCAGTGCAAGATAAAAAAATTAAAATAAATATTACGATATACACATGGCTGATTAAAAAAATGGTTTCTTTACATTATCTACCAAGTCGTTATGGATTTTGAATACTATTTATTTTAAAAAGTAAGCCTTAAGACTTTGTTTAGCAAACTTTTGTGGGGACATTTCAAGTGTTAAACAAAACGTTAATATTACAATATGACTCAAAATGATTATGTGAGTCTGTTATATTACTTGCTGATATTGTAATACTAACTCTTGTTTAACCAAAATGCTACCTGTTAGTGCTACGTACTACGAATTAAAAACTAAGAACTTCTATTGAAACATCATTGAATCACATTCAGTGTGGAAATGTGGAAGTATTATAATACGTAACAGGTGGTTAGTTTTGTTTAAATAATAGCATTTTGGGGATGTCTTAGTTACTGCAATATTATTTTATTTAGTATTTTAATACCAGTGTGGGAAGTGTGTAGGGGTTTTCCGTGTTAGTATTCCACAGTACTAGTGTTTTAACTTTGCAGTACTGCTCTTCTGCCTCCTTCAAAAATAGTCAATATGTTGTTACAGAAGTACTTTCAATTGGAGTCAATGTGAAACTTGTAACAATAGTATACATATTTAAAATAAGAATCCGTAAACAATAAAATATCCTAAAAAATTACAATTATTTTCGCCATTTAAAATATAATTAATTTCAAATTTTATTCTTTGTTGGGCTCCGATATACTTCGTATAAAAACAAATTTCAAATTTTCAAAACTATCTACGCCCCTGTGTAACACTCAGAATGTTTATAGCTTGGCGGCGTATTGAAAATGACCTACTTATAACGTTTTGATGCTTTTGTTTGACCTTCGTACGCGATGCCAAGATTTTCCAAAATAGTTGTCAGAACCAGGAAGTGCATGCCTCGTTGCCCGGGGCAATCCCCTCCAAAGACGTTAAACCCCACCAAGAACTTCAATTTTGTTACTGCAAAATAGTCTGACCTAGCGTTCTTATTAAACCACCAAGTTGAGTGCAACTGAAATCTATCTATCTATCTATTTGTATTTCGATAGGGTATGCTGGATTAAGTACGTATGGCACCAAAGCGTATTTTACGAAATCCACCAGATTTTGAGATACAACAAACCAGTTATCACGAACTATTCTATCATGGATTTAATGTTGGGGAGGTTTATTACAAAATCAATCCAGCATCTTTAATTGAGTTAGATTAAATACCTCTAAATTAATTTAAGTTCCTTTGAACTTAGTGGAATTTAATTGTTTAAGCCGCCAATAAGTTACGTAAATTAACTTGCTAACGGTAAAGAACGAATATAATAAATATAAATACATAAGATAAAAAAATTACTACTATGTTAGATGTATCGAATCTATTGATTCATTAATTATGTTCTGGATTTTGTTAACGTCATTAACTATTAATCAGACACCGTATTTAAGTGTTGAAAATTACTATATTATTAATACATTTACATGTGGGAAGTTGTGGCTGACAATCAGAGGAATGTACGATAAACGATCAACTATCTAAAACTGGAAAGTAATGATTTAATGTGAACAAATTCTCATTTTCTTCTTAATATCAATATTGTTAAGTTTATATATACTTCCAGCCTGCAAAAAAATACAGTTTCTTACTTACTTGGTTATTGTGCTAGATTTAATAATAAATTGTTGTGTTTATTGACTGCGATTTAGTTATATGAATTACCAGCAGATATACATATTGCTATGTATAATAACTGCTCTTTACCAGTGATAACAGTACTATCGTATACAATTAGCTACGTACACCCCCAATACAGTAATAGCTTCTGTCAAACCAAACTTCAATTTTCTACCGGTCTAGCTCTCATAGGGTCTCTGGGTCGCTCAATAATTATAACTCCATACCTTCATATCACCTTCGTACCACATTGTCATAATCTCTACCAGTATTCAAATAAAAGATTCCAAGTTCCCAACAAACTCCAAGTTTAATAGTTTTATAATATTACAATGCCTTAATATAAACCATACCAAATTAACATTTGTTATTAAATGATTTAGAATTTCAAATATAAGCTCGGATTACAGTGTTTCTCAAATACATCGGCCGCTTTTCATCTTTAAAAAAAAAACCTTTCTATTATTTTTTCCATCTCCCCGACAACCCTGCCATCTGGCCAATTAAAGCATTTCAGGAATCTTATTTGTCCTATGCCAACGTTTATTCTAAAAATAGAATAAACATTCCTGTTTACATGCTTTGATGTGCCAGTCATTTTTTTATAAACCAAGTAAGATTAAAACATAAGTAACACAAATTACAAAATTCTGCTGAATAAAGAAATTTTTAAATCTTTGATTAGTAAAGTATGTCGCATTATCTGCCAATACTCTTTTCGGTTTTCCAAATTGTCTGATAAACTCCATCAAATAACGTATAGAAACCACCGTGTTACTTCTACTACAAGAATAAATCTTCATGTATTTCGTGAACACATCTACAATTACAAGTATGTGCTTATCACCCCTGCTTCTTACTAAATTTGATAAAAAATCAATTGCAATTAAATCTAATGGGTTATTCACTTTAATACTCTTCGCTTCATTCTTATTCACATAATTTTTAACCTTCGCTAAATTACACAAATGACAAGTTCATACCAAATCTTTTATAATCTTCAAATCACCCTTGCAATAATCTGCTTCCCTACACATCATCCAAATTTTCCTTACTCCTATATGCCCATATTCTTCATGAAAATACATTGCCAGCCTTTTTATGTGTTCCTGAGTTGTCATGTAAAGTTCCTCTTCACCAATCCTCTTAATCAAAACTCCTTCCTTCATAACTAAACCATTAAATTCTACACCCCTTTCTATTTGTTCCTTATACTCTGTTATCTTATCACTACCTTCCTGATAATTATTCAAACACGTCTTTGAAAATATACCATCTACCTCATTCAATATGTACACAGCAACCATCACCTCATTCAAACTATTCATGTTATTAACGTTCTTCCGCGTTAAGCTGTCCGCCACCACGTTCTTTCTTCCTTCAATATACTTAACATCAAAACTGTATTCTTGCAATAACAGTGACCATCTATACACCCTACTATTAGCGAACCGAGTTTTCATTAACTGTATCAACGCTGCGTGATCAGTATGTACTGTAAAGTGATTCCCCATTAAGTAGAATTTCAACTTATTTATCGCGAACACTATGGCCGCCATTTCTTTTTCCGAAATTGAATACTGCCTTTCATACTTCCTCAAATTTCTAGACACAAAACATATCGGAATCTCTTCGCCATCCCTAACTTGTACTAGCTCTGCAGCTATTGCATTATCAGAGGCATCTGTACGTAATACAAAAGGCAAATTATAATCAGGATGATATAAAACAAGCTGTTTATAAAAGCAGTTTTTCAAATCTAGAAAACATTTTTCATATTCTGTGTTCCATTTCCATTTGACGTGCTTTCGTAGTAACTCCAACAGCTTCTCCGATTTTTCAGCTAACCTTGGGATAAATTTTCTATAATAGTTTAAAATTCCCAAGAACCCCCTTAACTGTCTTATATTCCTAGGTTGTGGATAATCTTTAATATCCTTAAGTCTTCCCGCATCAACTTTAACACCCTCCAAATTAATCTCATACCCTAAATACTTGACTTTCTCCTTATAAAATTCACATTTTCCCACATTAAGTTTCATACCATTTTGCTCCAATTCCCGTAATACACATTCTAGATGTCTAGTATGCTCCTCTTCTGTCTCACTAAATATAAGTATATCATCTACATAATGACAACAAAATTCTTCATATTGGTCTAATATACTCTGCATAGCCCTAACCAATGCTGCACACGAAGTTGATAATCCGAACGGAACTACACAAAACTGATAAATATTACCATCAATACTAAATCCTGTGTATTTCCTAGAATCTTTATGCAACGGTACTAACCAAAATGAGTTCTTCAAATCTAACTTTGTAAAGATTCTTTTATTTCCCAAACTTCCAAGTATACTTTCTATGTTCTTCGGTGTTTCAAATTGCGGTATTGTCCGCGCATTTATTTGTCGTGCATCTAAACATAAACGAACATCCCCATTACTTTTCCGCACCACAACTATTGGATTAATAAAATTCGTTGAAGACAGCTCAATTATCCCCTTCTCTAACATATGCTTAATTTGTTCTTTTACCTTCCCTTTGTACGCATACGGCACCGGATAACTTTTACAATGTAAAGACTCCTCGGTCTTTACTTCTAGTCTGTGAACATACCCTTTCGCTTCCCCTGGCTTATCATCCATCAACCTCTTATATTGCATAAGCAAACTCTCAACCATTTTAACATATTTCGGATTTGAATTAATTATTTGTAGCTCTTTACCTTTATCTTCTCCCGTATTTCCCAACCCTTCATTATACACTTGGTTAACATTCATCTCTGTTACCATATCTTCATCTTTCCCCATTTCTTGTACGTAAAACTTCACTTCGACGCCCTTATATTTCAATATTTTCCCCTCTATATCAATAATCATCTCGTAGCTATTTAATAAATTCATTCCAATAATCAAATCCATTGTCAAATTCGGTACAATAAGCATTTCCGTATTCACACATATCTTTTCATTTAACACTATTTCATAATTCAATTGCTTGTTCACAGAATTAATCTTCTTCTTATTTGCCGTAATTAAATTCACTGTTTTAATGGGTATAATACACCCCTTGAACAAATTAATATTTTCTTTTATCACCCTTTCATTTATCAAAGACATTTCAGCCCCCGTATCAATCAACGCTACTAATTCTACTGTATTTAACTTTACTTTTATGAATGGTAAATTATGTATTATTTTGCCCTCCAATTCATTTACTAAACCCGTACCACCATCCGGACAATTAATAAATTCCCTAGGATGCGCATAAAAATGGTTAATAATGATGGTACTTTTTTCTAAAAATCCTCCTGCCTATGTACATCGACATCAGCTACCACTAAAATTGGCTTTTCTTCCTCTTTCGTCAGAACTGTATTCAAATACCTCCCCCTCAAATTTCCATCACCCTTATTATCTCTCATGTCTTCCCACTGTTTATTCCTACGCTCTTCATTATACCCTATTCGTGGCCTCACACGTTCTTGTTCCTTCTTCTGGTAATCTAAATCATTGTAATTATACCGTTGTCTGTCACCTCGTTGATTTCCGTAATACCCATCATTACGGTTTCCACTATCATACCTTCTTGTAAATCTCGTATTCTGATCTTTATAATTAGTTTGATACTGATTATCCCGGTTGCTTCGATAATTCCTATTTACCCCCGTATACTGACCATCCCGATAATTATAACCGTGGCTATCCCGTCGATACACGTCATACCTATACCCATTATTATCAAAATTATTTTTCCCTTTAAACCCCAACGCCTGTTGTTCCATATAATCATACGCTCGTAGAATGTTCATAAATTGTTCCCAATCTACCACATTATTCTTAATAACATCCCCTGATACAGATGAATCAAACTGTGCAGCTAATATAGGAATCACTACAATCGAATCCCTATATTCGTCAAATTGTTGAAATGAATAAAGCTTTTGTGTAGCTTACTCTACTCTTGTCATACCCCTACCACTCAAGAACCTATCTCTCATCAAATTTTGTTTGACCCACGCTTGCACACTACATCCCCAATAGTATTTCAAAAACATCTCTTTAAATTTCATAAAATTTATACACTCACTACTTACTCTGTTATACCATACTATTACCTTACCTCTTAATGAATTTCTAATTACAGTCTGTATTACATATTCATCCACTGCACCCCCTGCTTGAACCTGTAAACCCTCCAAGTACTTTTCCAAACCTTCAATAAAACTTTTTGGATGCTTCTCGACATCTGGATCAAATCTCGGCAACTCCAAACCTAAATTACCTCCCAAAACATGGACTCCAGCTCCACCACTACTTCTTGTCACCTTCTTTTCCATGATTTTCATCCTTTCATCAAACTTCACGCCAAGACTATTTATTCCATCATCAGTATACTTGCAGGATAACTCTTCTACTACACCAACCTTTACTTTTAGTTCTTCACTCATTTCCTCCAACCTCTTAGTTTCCATATCCATCCTTTGTTCCAAACTTTCAAATCTCGCTTCCATCTTTTTATTACTTTCATCCAACTTGACACTTATCTCTCTCACTTCTTCACGATTACTGTCTATTTTTGCATTTATCTCTCCACCGTTACTGTCTATTTTAGCATTCAACTCCTTACTTATCTCTCTCACTTCTTCACTAAACTCCTTCATTCGTACCAGACTATCATAATCCATCTTCATCAATATCTCCATCAACCTTTCCATTGAACTATCCACTTTCTGCACGTCCCGTCCAACATTAACTTCCCCCTCAATTACCTCGCGCTCAGATCCACTCACTTCTTCACATTCCCCCTGTTGTTCTTGATCATTCTTTTTCATTTCCTCCATCTTCTTATTCTCTCTTGTTTTTACCATCTCATTAAATTATTCCATCTATTAAATTATGCAAATTGCACGTAATTGAAACTGTATGTTTTCATAATATCACCCACACATTAATGTCACTCGTACTGTCATCCACAAATGTCAAACTCCTTTCTAAGCAAATTTATTGTAAAAAAATACACTCCCTTTCCATCCTGCTCCAACGTAACATGCCAAAAATGTCCCACGTTCGGACGCCAAAAATGCTATGTATAATAACTGCTCTTTACCAGTGATAACAGTACTATCGTGTACAATTAGCTACGTACACCCCCAATAC
>JABXWE010008150.1:0-11748 GCA_014611495.1 Limonius californicus | reverse complement strand
ACTGACAGGTGGCTGAAACTGACATTTCAAACTTTCAAATTCAAATCGAACTACCAACATCGTAAAAAAACAAACTAAAAACAGTACGATTATAGGCCTCCTTAACGTACTGTTTTTAAGCTAAAACAGTGCGCTTAGAACGGCTTTATAAAACCGAAATAGAAAAACGGTTTTTACGAATCTGGTCTTTTGTTGTTCTCACTTTGTGTACAGTATTGTTCGCAATCGTATTTAATGCAGTTCAATTAATGTTCATAGAACTTAAATATGGTTTTGAATTTATCCGATACTGCCAGAGCTATTGCTTTAATTCAAGATCGACGATCGCAGTACTACGTAGCTCGGTTTCTAGGTTGTACAAGGTGTACTGTTTAAAGAGCTGTAGAACGATTTCGTGAAACTGGAGGCTACCCTAGACGCTGTGGTTCAGGCAGAAAAAGGCGTACAACTACTCAAGACGACCACTTTCTCACCTTGAGAGTCCTTAGACACAGGGACACCACTGCAGTTAGTGCACGGAATGAGTTGGAACAGATACGTAGTATAGTAGTCAGTGAGAGAACCGTAAGAAGAAAATTACAGGAATACGGCTTGAGAGCAAAAAGACCCGCAAGTCACCCACAATTGACCAGGGAACATCGAATGCAGCGGTTGAACTTTGCCCATGAATACCAAAACCGCGGTGTTTAGGAATGGGGTCGTATTCTGTTTACTGACGAATCGAGGTTTTGTCTGAGATCTCCAGATGACCATCAAAGAGTTTAGCGACGGACTGATGGGAGGTTCGCCCAATGCAATATTGTGCCTAGAATTAGTTTTGGTGGTGGTTCAATCATGGTGTGGGGTGGGATTAGCATGGAAAGTTACACCGAATTGGTTGTGATAAATGGAGGAGCTATGAATGCAGACTGGTACATTACGGACAACTGAGAACCATATGTTGTAGCTTTCGCTCCATTTATTGATGAAAAGTTCATGCTAATGCATGACAATGCCCGCCATCGCGTTGATCGAATCGTGGATGGATATTTAACTAAAGTTGAATTCACCGAATGGTTTGGCCTGCCAAGAGTCCCGATCTTAACCCAATTGAACACGTTTGGGATATGGTGGGAAAGCGAGTTGGAGCTCGAATTCCCGCTCCTGACAACTTGCAAGAGCTAAATGCAGCAGTAGTCCAAGAATGGGATGCAATTCGACACTTTATTGAGGGGATGCCAAGACGAATCCAAAGTGTAATTCCAACACGAGGAGGTAGTTATTAACGTTTTGTTTTTTTTTTCTAACTTTTAGATCATATTTATGCAAAATTTGCAATTACTGTTTTATCCTCTAATCAGGATTATTGCCTTATTTTTGTTATTACTTCAACAAATTGTACATTATTGGTTTAATTGCGTTACATTTGTAAATAAATAAATTACGTGTGGAAAATGATTGCGGGGATATGCGAATACTCGGTTCCGCACCCTGCTGCCACTTTAACTCTGTTTGAGGTAGTTAGTGACGTGGCGCACTAACCCAGGGGGTCCGACGGTTTTAGGTACTCTCCGAGATACCGTGCGGGTTGCAACGGTAGAGCGAAGATTTCGGTCACCGATCCCAGTAGGCACCGCGCGGATCGTTCCTTAACTTTGAGTATTGTTTTACCAATACTCACGCTTCTCCGCCACGCTGCTTCCCTGTTACATTTGTATTATACACCTTTTGAACTTTATTATTTATTTATCTTTTTTTATTTTAATTATTAATTTTACTTTAGTACTAAAGTAATATTAATAATTAAAACAAAAAATAAATAATAAATAAAAAATAAAAATCAAATAACGCATGGATCGAATTTTGTGGTGGTGAGTGTAGGGGGTTCGCGAATTTTATATTGCGTGTTACATCAGTTATCGTTATTTATTATCTGTTGTGGGTTTGTGTTCTGTTTAACATGAGTGTACCTAAAAATACCAGAAGAAACGTGGAGTGCGCTAAATTTTCCTCCTTGTGAACTTAATGTGAGTTTTACCTACTTATCAAGATATGGTAAAGTGTTATTTGTGGATAAGGTATGACTCGAAGGATAGAAATTGCTCTCATAAAGAACCTGTCGTATATGAAATATCAGAAATACCAGGTAAACAAATTGAGGTTATATAGAGGAGCGCTCCAATACCAACTGTGACTCACAATCGTGTGCTACGAATGATCCGCAAATATCACGACAAGTATTTTAGTCTAAGAAGGTGTCCAGAAGTGTGGCGGAACAAACAATTTGAATCAAAGGTTGAAACTTTTCAAACAGAGGGAATATGAACTAATTAAGAAATATAAATGCATAAGCATTCCTGCTCAAAGAAAACCTGTGAGGAATGATGATACTGATACTGACCCCTTTTCTGCATCATTCGAGACTATATCTTCTGAAATAGAATTAGAGAAACACGGATATATCTGCGGCCGCTATTGCTTCGGAAGTTTTCCAGGACATTGGTATCGTGGCAGCGGCAGACTCTTCCACAGACAGTCGACAGTCAAATCGCTCTAATCTCAGGCATGACTTTCATGCAACCAAGAAATAAAAGGCGTTTACTTGGACGGCAGAAAAGACATATATTCAGAAACCAGGATCTGTGTATTTAGGCCACAACACACTTGTATCTGGTTCACTTAAATATGTTGCAAAAATTGTAACGGACTTTTTTATTGAAAATGATATTGACCATAAACGACTATTAGTATAGCCATACAGCCATTAGCCATGAGTATTAAAGAGTTGAGAAACGTCGGCAAGTTTATCAAACAAAAATATGTCGCCGCAAAATTTGGTATTGCCGCCAACAATGTCTCGGCAATCGTAAAAAAAACAGCGAAAAAGTGTTAAAATAGAACTAGGAACACAATGAATTAGGTTATGTGTTATTCAGTTTTATAATAATTAAGATATCGCTTAAAATGCTGCCAACTATCAAATATACGAGATTCATTTCGTATTTAAACATGAGTTCTATATAGTGATTTTTTTTTTTTTGTACTTTCCAATTTCACTGTATGTGAGGAGTTCTACTGTATTTAGTTATTCTTGAAGTAAACGTTAGTATGTTATATTGTATTAGAGACTGTCGTAGAAACATAAAACAGACAGCGAGAGAATGAATGCTAAGAAGCATCCCAGCGGAGGTCATATCATTTCTATAACGTTCTTTTAAGAACTCTCAGGTACAGCGGGGGCAGAAGAAGAATCTCTAAAAATACAATTAAATATTTAATAAATACGTAGTAAACAGAGATTGCGGTACTTATACAACAAAAGTAGATACGGAAAAGTAGGTGGTAGACATATTTACAAGATTAATACACGCCTATTCTAACAGGGGCACAAGAGTGTATATAAGCGTAATTTATAGCCTTTGCCACCTTATTGTCAACCTCACTTGTACGTCGGCCACCCTACTTTTACTAACGAGGCTCTGGCGACCAAATATTGGCGGTATAACCATAGAGAAAGAAGTCATGTAGAAGAAATTCCATAAGACAATAACACAAATAACAAGAAATGAACACCATGCGGAAGGCAAGGGGAAACCACCGCATAGAAACGATTCCCAAGAATGCAACGCAGTAATGATGGTGGAGTCTTCACAAGTAAAACTGTCCCCCAATCGGATCTCCGGGAGGGACTACTCGAGAAGGCACAATCGGCACTAAAGTAAGAAACAAAAAGATAATGAAAATTACCATATGGAATGTAAGATCACTCCTATAATGTGGGAAATTAGAAAATGTCTAGCTTGAGATGAAGAAGGCAGAAATAGACATAATGGGACTAAACGAAGTAAGATGACCCCAAGGAGGAGATTTCTGGTCAGATAATACAAAATAATTAATACCGGCGCAATAAATGGAAACGCTGGACTAAGAATTATGTTAAACAGAAAACTTGAAAAAGAGTGGAAAGCTACATAATGAAAAATGAAACAATGCTAATACTGAAGCTAGAAATTAAACCGAAAGACATGATAATAATACAGGTATATATGCCAACCACGGACTACAATGATGAAACGAAGTATATGAGCAAATAAAAGAATACATAAAATAGGTTAAGTTCAAGAAAATGTTTGGTTTACGTAACACAATATAGTAAAACTGACCTATGTCGGCCAAGCAGCAACTATTTGGGTTTCCTGACACCGTAAGGGAACTTATTGCTATTATCATAGGGTAATAAACACTTAGAGGTCTGGCCAATGGTTCTGAAATTTGAGCCAGTGTTGGATATTGACAGAAGGGGGCGCTGCGTATAACTGTGGTTTCGAATCTAGTACGGCGCTACGTTTCTCTAAAGCGCGGGTAAGGATAGATGAAGTTACTAAGGTCATTTCGAATCTTAACCGCGCTACCTAGCTTATCTTGGTAACCAGTCCTAATCCCTTGTTGTGTTTGACATGTCTTTAACCAGCATAAAGCAATAACGCATCCTATGGCTGTATTTAAGGTGAAAGGTCGTATACGAGTAGAAAAGCATTCTTACTTACCGATCATTCTTCTCATTTAATACCGCAAAGAGTAAAAAATAGTATTATAGACTTGAATGTGTCTATCTTTTCTCGAAACTAAACGAATTGGTTGGAGCGGTTTTTGAGCAATATTTTCTTGAAAGTGTAACTAATTTTGAAAATTCACCATTTTCACAGTTGCTTAAGTCTCAAATGTACCTATTATAATATTCTAGCCTGTATGGGCTTTAAAATAATCTAAATTCTATATCAATTGGATTTCCGGATTTTGAATAAACAGGAGTTACAGTCGAAATCTTAAAAAAAATCGCATCGGCTTAACTTTTCAACGTAGAAAATTCGGAAAAGAAACATTGTATTTGAATTCAGACATCCTACAAGATTCCCTACTACTATTTTAAAAATTCGTTTTACTTGTTTCGACTTGTAACGCCTGTTTATTAAAAATCCGAAACTCCAATTGATATCAACTTAAATTTCGTGTAAGGATGGACAAACTGACGTTCTACAATATAGTCTGTTGCTCATTGCCGAAATTGTTCTCAGAGGATTTCTGTGAATTTTTGAAAATTTCGTGTTTAGTGACCTGTTACACTCTTATTTGCGTAATAAGAAATGTATGTTATACGTTATTGTAAAGCTATTGTTACGTACGTTTATAATACGACCACGATAAAAAATATTGAGCTTTCCTTTTGAAAATCAAAAGTTGATTCATTTCTGGAAGTGATACAGACTCACTGTAATTAATATCGAAGATGTTTGCGATCAGAATACATTCCACTACTGGGACTAAAAATGATTAGTAAAACCATAAACCTACCTAAATCAAATTTTCATTTTGATAACGCTCACATTTTCGTCTTAATAAAGATCTTATACATTTCTAATAAACATGTTTATGCATGAAACTTGAAAATATTTACATTCTTCATAATGAATTACATTGTGGAGTTACTAACGAAGGTAAACCTAAGTGTTTATTTGCCTATGCTATTATGAAGCTTTCGCAGGCCTTAGGGGCCCATCGCTTTTGGTGTGAGGCAAGGCTAAGTTAGTTTGTGCAATGCACAACAGGGCCCGACTCTGCGGGTTACCGTGTTGGTGCGTAACCATGCTTAACCTGCTGGTATGAAGGGAACTTACTGAAGAGAAGTAATATGAACCAGAGCAGGAATTTAAAGCTCGGAAAAACGTTTTGTTTTGGAAGAAAAGGCCACCGAGGACTTTCATTAGCAAAACGAGAAGCAAGCACTTGGCAGGAAGACATACGCTAACCGTGTTGTTTCGGGCTGACGCAAGCGGGCATAAGATATAGCCTGCCATACCAAATCCGCTAATCCCTGAGCTTTCAAGGCAATGGATAAACTCCTACTCAGTTTTTAGGAAGCATAATGGTTTCATAGGTGTTGCCTGGCAAATAACAAAAAACATTTTGAGAATCTTGAAGTACTGGAAAATGGCCCCCAGAAGCACATCCACTTCAACGCGGAAGGCGTTAAAGTGTCATTTAAATAAACATAAAAGAATAAAACATCTGGGAGTTGGCAAGGAAAGTGGATGGGGAAGGGTTTGAGAAGACGGATCTTGGGGAAATACGAGTTACTCGACACCGGGCTCGATGACTTAATAGAGTATGGCCTAATAGAGCTTGCTGTTCCTGAGACAGAAACGATACAAGACGAAGAAGAAGAAGTGCAAGCAGGCTATTTACTTTGGAAACTAACGCAGAGGGCCTGTGTGAATTCAGGACTACGAATTACGATTGACTCTTTTTATAACAACGAACCGTTTAAGATACGCAACTTGAAGTTGAGGGAATTGTTAGAAAAGGCATTGTTTGTGTTCACCAAAAATTTTAAAGAATTGCAGATGAAGAAGCTAAACTGATATCACGATGTATTTTAAGAAGCTAACACCGAGTATTTTTGGTCTCTTCTTTCAACCTCACTGTTAAATATGTCAACAATATTGGAATACTAGATATATTTGCAAGAGTTCTGCGCCTATAACACACACGAATATGGAGGGTCAATTGTAGTAATTATATTAACTGTTTACACTATATCGCAGAAAAAAAAGATATACACCATTGTAATAAACCTCCCAATCTATATGTTTGCGGTTTAATGTATGTTTGCTCATCAACATGTTTTTGTTACCTATCAAAAATGATTGATGAACTTTGTGGAACCGCACATTTAATGGATATTGATTATTTATTTATTCACAATTCTCAAAATCTAAAAAGGTTTAGTATGCACCCTGGTAAATAAATACGAAGGGTAGTATAATGGCTAAACGATTACAGAACATTACTTTTATAAGCGATCTACATACACTGCTATAAAGATTGCCTATTCACCATTGGTAAACTTTTTGTTTTGAGTTATATGTTAAAAAATAGGTTAAATTAAAAAAACACTGTTATATACCAAAGCGTCTGATATTCTGATTCTAATGTATTACGTAATCTATCGTTTTTATTAAGATATGTTGCAATATGTAAATCGGAATCATGTTGATGTAACAAAATATGGTGAAATTAATTTTCAGTCTACAGGATCTGCAAATGACGTCTATATTCCATTCTTCAAACTTAACGAAATAAACATTACCTCTTCTCGAATATATAATCAACTACCCAATAATTTCGAGGAAATGAAATACCTTAAGTTGTTTAAAAACAAATTTAAACATGTTTGACAGCAAGCTACTTTCATTGTTGACGGAAATATTTTGCCCCTGTAATCGTGATAAGTTACTTATTATTTATCCAGCTTTTCTAAGTTATAGGCAAACTGTTAAGTGACGGTACAGGATGTTTTGATTATTAGGATAAGCATTGATTGAAATAAAAATGCGTATTACTGTGAGTATGAATACTAATAAACAGATCATCACCGTTTTCAAATTTCTACCGTTATAGGTAATTTGTTCAATTAAGGTTATATGATACATTGTTTATAACTAATTAGTTTTTAAAGTACGAAAAAAAAAACGACAATTCAAAAATGTAAACTAGTTTTACCAATAGACACAAACTTTAGAAACAGACGACACTTCTACTGCATTAAAGAACTCTATGTTAGGTACATCTGTCGTTTAACAGAATTCTAGTAAAAAGGTCTGAACTTGTTTGAATGTAAAATGCGCGAGAGGCGCAGATTGCGTTAAAATTTAGTTATAACTCTCACCAAACTTTGTAATCTTTCATATCTACCTACAATACAATGTAATTTTGACGTAGAATGGTTGTATATTTTTGTTCGAAACAATAAAAGGAATACCGGAATTGTTCCTCCTTTCATGTAACAATCCTTCTTCATAATCAATTACCGTAAAATGCAGTAGCGCGGAAATTGTTAATTAAAATGGTAATTGTGTTTAAACGACGTACATTTTGCGGCGGCTTTTCTTCAGGATTTCATAAGAGACTTAACTCCGTGCATAAAAATTATATTTTTAATTTTTAAGCAACACCATTTATTCGCAGTATGTTTTTCTTTATAAGCAGTATACACATTTAAGGTAATTTTATGAACATCATAACAACGTAAACTCAATAATGAGTTTCTCTTGCATGTGACCCTTCATCCGTAAGGATACCTGTAAATTATTAATTTCACTAAAGATTAGATCAGGAGTTCTTAACCTACGGGTTGCGACCCAAAATAGGTTCGATTGGTATATTTTTAGTGTAGCGAATAATTTTCAACAAAATTAATTCTTATAGTATAACGTTCGAGGTAGAAGAATTTGTCAGAAAAGAATGAAATTCATTGCAATGTCACAGATCAGCACTATTATAACAGACTAACCCGACAGCTAAGGAGAGCTCTAAAAAAATCCAAAATGCTTGGCTTGAAAACTATTTTAATGACCTAAACGATAACACCATACGGAAGCCAACCAAGAAATTCAAGAGACCCCAAACACCTGTTGCGCCGATCCGAAAACCAAAAGAGAAATGGGCCCGTTCAAATCAAGAAAAATCAGGCCATTTAAAGCTACACCGGATTACACAGACACCGAGACTGAAGATTTCCTGGACATTCCATGGGAAACGATACCGACCATACAACCATTCGCTGCAACAGAAATTAAGGCAGAAATAAACGAATTTAACATAAGTAAACCGCGATCAGATCTAATCAATGGACATATATTAAAAAACCTACATCAAATTGCAGTCGTCTTATTAACAGTGATATACAACTGTATGCTAATCCTTACATATTATACCATATTATGAAAGTTCGCAAATATAATCATGATATCAAAACCTGGTAAACGCTCACAATAAAGAACCTCCTATACATCTATCAGCCTACTGCCGATACCTGGTAAAGTGTATGAAAAGTTACTACTGCAAAGAATTCGGAAATACTTCGATTTAGCGCCTCTACTACCTTAACACCAGTTTGGTTTTCGAGAAAGCCTATCGACGACACAATAAGCTCATAGAATAGTAAATACAATCAAGAAGAGCCTAAAAGAAAAGGATTTTTTGTAAAGCTGTATTCGTCGACGTATCACAAGCATTCGATAAGGTTTGGCACACTGAATTACTTTTCCTACTCAAAAACTCCTTAACTAGCAATTATGAATATAGGAAAAAAAAGCCGTGGAATAAAAAGCCGGGAAAAAAAAGCCTGGACAAAAAAGCCGATGAAAAAAAAAGCCGCGCAAAAAAAAGCCGAGGAAAAAAAACCGACGGAAAAAAAACGGACGGAAAAAAAAGCCGAGGAAAAAAAAGCCAAGGAAAAAAAAGTTGCATACTAATACTCGCCAGCTTATTACGTACGTAAATACGTACGTAAGTAAGAATATAATTCCATATATCCCACCCACTGATATAAAATCTAAATTTTAAAGTGAGCTTCTATACCATGTGTAACAATTACTTTACTTTTTACTTTCCCATACCATAGGTATAGGAAAGTATTGATATCGTGAAAGTCCAGGGCCGGCTAGCTTGCCGCACATTTTTTCTTGATAGTGTTATTAGTAATGTGTGTCGCTTAAGTTACATTCTATTCTATCTAATGACATCTGCTTACTTCTTGTCTAACCGAAAACTTTTATCTTCTAAGTTACTTCTGTTAATCTAGCTAATGATGTGTTTTTAGTCCTAAAAAGATTAAACCCTTTCTAGAAAATCAATTCTTTCCTCTTGTTTGTTTGAAAGAACGGCTTTATTTTAAGCGTTACTTTTCGTGGTGGGCGCTACACATTTTAGAAAATTAATCCTTTCTTCTTGTTTATTTCAAAGAACTTAATATTTGCAATGGGCATTACCATTCTTGGATGCTTTAAATAGGGTAGCTGTTGGTGTATTTGTTCATATCTTTTGTTTCTTCGGCACTGTTAAGATGGAAGTTATACAATCAAATAAAGGTGGTTCTAAATTGTGCTATGACGGTTACATGTATGTGTTACACAGACAGTGTAAAGAATATTTACGATGGAGGTGTTCCAAAGCCAGTTCCTTCAAGGTAAGTTTTTAATATGAATAATAAAAATAAAAATAGAAAATAATAATTTCAAGATTATTATTGAGCATAAAATTTGGCAACTTTGGTCTAATTTAACCGTTCTCGTAGCTCTTCGAATAAGCGAGATCCCAATGGCGAGCACGTTAGCTGGGACATCCTGTATATATTTTAATATTCATACATGTTTTCAGTGTAAAGCTTCTTTGACGACCAGTATTACAAAAACAAATCCAGCTGTTAAACAAGGGCATAACCATCCCGCTGATGCGCAATCGATAAAGGTCGCGAAGGCAATGGCAACTATGAAAGAAAAAGCGAAGGATTCAAGGAGCAAACCAGCACAAATATTTGCAGAAATGGTGCTACCGTTGGATACTGCTACGAAAGGAC
Source organism: Limonius californicus (assembly GCA_014611495.1). Taxonomy (NCBI): domain Eukaryota; kingdom Metazoa; phylum Arthropoda; class Insecta; order Coleoptera; family Elateridae; genus Limonius; species Limonius californicus. Next base: position 1,352 of record JABXWE010008150.1, on the reverse strand, counting down.
GCATGCCCTTAGAAGATTCTGTAAAGAGGACCATACGAAACCTAAAATCCAAGGATCTACCTCAGGGACCCCCCACTTTGCAGGACCTTACTATAGAAGGTAACTAATTAACGAAGTGTAAAGCCACGATGATATAAATGCGTGGCGTATGTGATTAAAAATGTACTTATACAACATATTTTTCTGTTTAGATGAGTGGGCTACTACTGGAGGTGTCAATCCGGAAAGGTTTTTGATGCACGATAATGGTCCTAATGCAGAAGAGCGCGTTATAATTTTTTCCACAGACGCTTCACTGCAACGACTTTCTAGTTCGGAAGAGTGGTATTTCGATGGCAACTTTTCATTAGCGCCACCATTGTTTATGCAGCTATACGTTATTAGGGTTCGACTCAATACCTTATTAACTACAGCAGCTTTTTGTTTGCTGCAAAACAAAACCCAGGCCACATATGAACATGTACTTGAAGCAATTTTAGAAAAATGCACGGAAAGGGCACTGTATCCCGACCCACGAATCGTACATTTAGATTTTGAAAGGGCAGCTGTACAAGCCATAAAAGTTGTTCTCGGCGAAGAGGTCGCAATTCGGGGTTGTTTCTACCACCTCACACAGAGCACTTTTAGAAAAATTCAACAATTGGGGCTAACGACTTTTTACAAAGAAAACGAAGACTTTAACCATTTTTGCGGTATGATAGATGGGTTATCATTTCTTCCACTAGAAGATGTTCCCAGAGGGATGGCGTACTTACGAGAGGTGGTTCCAGCAGAGGCAGAAGGCCTTCTGGACTATTTCGACATGACCTATGTATCAGGAACTTTCAGGAGAGTTGCAAATCGTGCAGATGGTGCTATAAGGATGAGAAACGCAGCTCCACTATTTCCACCTGAGTTGTGGAATGTTTACAGTGCAACCGTTAATGGAGAAGATCGCACCAACAATCAGACGGAGGGATGGAACCACAGGTTCTCCACTATGGTTGATGAAAACCACCCTTCTATATGGAAACTCATTCAAAAAATGAGGTTAGAGGTTGCTGCCGATGCCACGAAAATAGAGCAGAGGAATCGGGGCGTAGTGGCGACGAAGAAAAAGAGGACAGTGTACGAGGATATGCAGAGGCGTCTAAATAGTCTATATGTAGAGTATGGGGGCGATATTCCAACTTTTCTTGCAGCAGTGGGCCATACTATTAGGTTTAGAGTTGTTTAATAAAATAAAAATCAATTATATTATTATTCTTATTAGTTAGTGTGATTATTAAATTTGGTTTTTTGTTTTTAAGTTTATTATTTTCAATTTTTATCATAACTCATTTTTTTTTAATTCCGCAATTTTTTTTCCATCG
>JABXWE010008147.1:0-25529 GCA_014611495.1 Limonius californicus | reverse complement strand
ACGAAGCTTTGGAAGCTATGAATAAAGTGGTGCCAGCAAAATCCAAGCATTCATATGAAAAAGAGTATACGAATTTCTGTGAGTGGAGGAAGAGAAAACATGCAACAGGAGTAAACGAAAAAATTATTTCGGCTTATATTTCGGAACGGTCTAAAAATGCTAAATCTTCATCACTGTGGTCATATTATTCCCAACTGAAGAAAATGTTATCTGTGAAGGAAAATATTGATATAAGCAGGTTTGTGATATCGCAATGATTATTATTTATGAAGTTTAAACTATTCATTGTTACAGATTTCATCAAATGTCAGCTTTCCTAAAACAACAGTCTGTAGGGCACAGGCCAAAGAAATCCAAAGTGTTCACACTCGAAGAAATGGAGAGGTTCTTAGATAATGCTTCTGATGATGAATATTTATTGCAAAAAATAATTTTTATCGTGGGAATTTTTGGAGGATGTAGAATTGGTGAACTGGTGGCCATGTCAGTCGATGATGTAGAAGACAGGGGTAGCGTACTTGTAGTTCAAATTCCGGACACGAAGACTCATAAACCCAGAACATTTACCATCATCAATGGAAGTAACTCTGTTTCTGCTATTGATAATTATTTAAATAGGTACGGTAGTATTTTTAAGAAGTTTTAGTTTAGATGTAAGTCAATTTATTGTGTTTTTCGTAGGTTAAGTTGTATATTTCTTTTGTAAATAGATTTTTTTACTAAATTTTTCTTTCTTTGCCTATTAAAAAAGAATATAAACAAATACCAAACTACAGTTGAATTCAAATTTGCCGCTACGTACAAATAGTTCATTCCATAGTTCATAGAGGCGCTTCAGGCTTATAAGTGGTTAGAATTATTTCCACGTGGTGTCGCTTCTTCTTGTGTGTGTTCTGTGCTGTTAGTAAAATGCCACATTTAAGCGAGTTAGTGTCTTAAAATTGTTACTTTATTTAATGAGGGTTGTAGGCAAGAACATATTGCGCAGAGATTGCATGTTCATCAATCGACTGTTTCTCCTACAGTAAAACGATGCAATGAGACAGGAGAATACAAACGACGGCCTAGACAAGGACGTAAAAGATGTACAACTCCAAGAAATGTACCTACAATATTTACGACTTCAAAGTTTACAAAATCGCACATTTACAGCTCCACATTTGAAAAATGAACTACTGATTACGAGTCAATGTAAGAGTCAAAGCAGTAATAAGAAGAATTAAGGGGGACGGTTTAAATCCAAAACGTCCTGCCACAGTTCCTCGGCTTCCACCACGTCACAGAACCAGACGATTACAATTTGCAAGATTTCATATTAATTGGAATGAACATCAATGGGGCAAACTTCTTTTTACAGACGAAATAAGAATACAATTATGGAAGCTTGATGGACGGTGGTAGAGCTTATAGAAGGTCTGGGGAATGCTTTGCAGAATGTAATCTTGCACATAACATTAGCATCGGTAGTGGTTCCATTATGCTATGGGGTGGCATTAGTTGGGAGAGTCACACAGAGCTCGTTGATGTGAATTTAAGAATGAATGCTGACTGGTACATACCAGTGACGTAACAACTACCCCCGCACCGCGGGGGGGCCCGAACGTTTTACGATCCCAGATCAATTATTACAGTAGGTACCTACCTACCTACTAGAAACATAAACACATTTAAAAAAATGAAAAATATATGCAGTCTTATTGTGCGAAATTTTTAAATGCAGTCACTATTAAATGTTGGTAATTTGAGACATTCCTTATACAAACATTCAAGGGTTATGCTGGCCACACACACACGCTCTTGCGTTAAGGCTTGTCTGCGCAAGCAAGCGCGTACAGGCAAGACCGTGTGTCTGTAGGTCAAGTCTTAAGACTTGTTATCTACCATATAAGATCCGCTCGAAGCGAATCAGGCCGGGCTTGATTTTTTCATAAGGCACCGACGAGACCGGAGAGGTAATCCGAGAATTCAGCAGCATTAAAGCACCCATGAAGCATGCGTCATCGAGGTGCGACCATTGAACGTTTAGTCAAGTTTAAAGATGAAGTTAAAAAATGGAGAGACATTTTAACAAGAATTATAGATGTTATAGTGTCTTTGGCCGTTTGTGATTTGGCGTTTCGGGGGCATCGGGAAAACAAAAAGTCGACCCAAAATTGAAATTTTTTGTCCATTGTGGAATTGTTGGCTATGTATGATCCAGTGTTAAATTCACACTTATCCAATGAAAGGGAGAAAAACAAATAGGTACCTTAGTCCAAAGATACAAAATGAACTAATTCACACAGTTTCCTCACAACTGAAATCAAGCATTTTAAAGGACATCAGGGAAGCTTCTTTCTTTTCCATAATTACAGATACTACGCAAGACGTGTCGAAAATTGATCAATTACCTAAGGCAAATAATCAGATATGTTCAAATTGAAACTAATGAAAATAACCAAACCAAACATATAAAAATTTTGGAATCGTTTATAGGATTTAAAGAAGTTACAGACCAAACTTCAAAAGATCTAGCAAAATCAATTTTGGAAAACATGGATGGAATGGATATCGACTTACGACATTGTCGCGGACAGGGATATGACGATGCAGCGAACATGAGCGGAATTTATTCAGGACTGCAAAAATTGATCAACGAAAAGGAATCAACGGCGGACTATATCCACTGTGCAGCTCATAATTTAAACTTAGTTTTAAATGATGCGTGTAGTAATGTGGCAATGATCAAAGAGTTTTATGATTTATGCAAAAAATGTACACGTTTTTCGGATATAGCTTAAAAAGGTGGAACGACTAAAAAGTGGCGAATATTGAAAATGTTCAAATTACTCTAAAACGCCTTTCTTGTACAAGATGGTTTTCCCGGTATGAATCCATTGCTGCTATCAGATATAATTTTGTTTTAGTTTTCAAGGCTTTGTCCAATATATCACTGTTGAGTAAAAAACGAGAAGAAAGAGAAGAGGTTATTGCAATAAAGCGAGTTTATTCTTATGCTAGTTTTTGAGACAGACATTTTGGAAAATCTAAATTTAACATCAATATGTTTACAGACATCTGGCATGGATCTAGAAGCCGCCACTAAGTTGTTAAATTCCACTTTGAAAGCTATAAGTGACAAGAGGGAAGCATTTCCTGAATTAAAAGAAAATACTGTGGTCCTAGCAAATTCTTGGGGTATATGTCCAAAGTTTGAAGAAATAAGAGAGAGAAAAGCAAAACGATTTTATGATGAACTAGCTACTGATGAACGATTAACTGATGCAAAATTATTTGAAGTGCAAGTGTTTAAAACTACCACAGATATATTAATAAATCAACTGAGGTTGAGGTTTGAAAGTATGAATAACGTTTTTAACAGTTTTAATTTTTTAACTCGCACACATATTTTATCGATGACAGAAGATGACCTTTTTGAAAATGCCTCCAAATTACAAAGAAAATGTCACAAGGATTTATCTGAACAATTTCCTTTTCAAATGTTGAGTGTAGAAAAGGTGTTAAAAGATGGCGTTTCCAAAATGAGTACCGTAAGAGACTTGCTGACTTTTTGCTTATTAAAAATGCTTCCAATGTACCTGATGTCTGTAGTGCGGTTATTTTGTTCTTAGGGGAAGGGGGCTTGCAAAGGTATTGCGGGGGGGGGCGTAAGATTTGCGTTACGCCACTGGTACATACGCAACATCCATGAAGAACATATGTGTTACCTTATGCCGGCTTTATTGGGTACGATGAATTTGTCTTAATGCATGATAATGCCCGTGCACATGCTACAAGAGTAGTGATCCAGTACTTTGAAAATGTCGGGATTGAGACGCTTGACTGGCCACCAAACAGTCCCGATGCAAATCCCATAGAACACATATGGAACATTCTGAAACAACATATACGAGCCCGAAATCCAGCTCCTAAGATTCTGGCTATGGTAGCCTTTTCTGAGGCATGTTTGAGCACAGACATCTATCGCATGAGTGTCTGCTTGAAAAATGGCAGGGTTTTGACCCAAGACTTTTGACAGGTCCAGACCCAATAATTCCTAAACCCACACCGTTATTTGTTTTGGATTTGTACAGCGGATTCTCTTCCTAGTCTAGACTCTCTTGAGCTCCATGTTCGGCGGTCAAAAATAATTACTTTAAACAGTTGCTCATAGTTAAGGTAAGCTGGCATTAATATGCCAGTTGGTTTGGACAGTAGTTCCTGTTGATGTTTCTTTAGTATTTCTAGGTTTCCAATCAGGTCCCCCACTTCAAAATTCTTACTCAGCTGCATTCTGAAGGCACTTACCATCGCATTCTTCATTACTTGTAAACGTAGACCAGCGGTCGGCAATCCGCGGCACACGAGATTGCATACGGCTCTCTAGGACTTCGCGCGGCCCCCGCATTGTTTCATCAAAAAACTCTTTTTCATATGGTCCGCGTTATATTTAGAAGAACAACCTTACCATCTCGTAGAGGCGGTCCATTTTACCACTTAATTTTTGTTCGAAGAATTGATACACTACCTGGTGAGTGCTATATTTTTATATTTTATTCCACTTTTCCTTCCTATTTCGCCCTAATTTACTAACATAAGCAAAATATTGAAAATTTTGCAAGAGTTAAGATAGTGTTGTTGGTTCCATAGCTAAGCTTACAAAAAAACCTGTTCTTCGAGGTGTCGCGTGACGTCCATCCTGGGCTGAATCCAACTATTGGTTGTACGTTATGTACCTCTCTTTTCCATAGCTCTTTTTATTGTCTCGTAGAAGATATTATCAAAGGCACAATCAACATCAATAAATGCACAAAGGGTTGTTTCCTTTGCCCTTGGTGTCCCTACTCACGAGATTGTATAGCACAGTTTCCAGGAATCCACTACTTATGTAGGTACTTCTTCATAATTTTCCCCACTGTTTTTAAGAGTAATGACGTCAGATTGCTTGGGCGACTGACTAGGCCGCTTACCTGCCTTTGGCATAAATGCCACTCTAACATTTCTTCAAACCTAGGGAATATAGGGCTAGCTTGGACTAAAAGTTTTTTAAGGGTCAGTAGCAATTCGTTCAAGCCCTGCTGAATCAGAGCTATAAATATACCGCCACGTCGCGTCGGGCGATTTAAATGGTTTAAATGAAGCAATTGCTCATTTGATCTCTGGACTAAAAAAATTTACCAGATAGGCTCTTCAGTCTGTTTGAAGGACGACACACATCTTCATGGAGCCAGTATGAAGCCTTTTATACTCTATCATTGTAGAATCTAGAAAGTGTGTTTCTAAAGGCATCTTTAAGCCCTGCTTTCCATTTTCAGTGTAACGTCCATTGGGTTTTTTAAGCAAACCATCATGATCTGAATGATCTTCAGACAGAACTTTTAGAGGCGGACTGTCGGAGACAATTTATCTATTTCGGGACAGAACTTTTCTACTTTCTTCATTTAGACCTTCTCACTTCGTTTTTGGAGTCAATTACTGCCCTAATACATAGCTCTATATGACCCTTCACGCTTGCAGTGATTAATAATTACAAACTATATCTTGTATAGGGTATTAATATTTCGAAAATACTTAGTGTATTAGTTATTGATTAGCATTAGCACATACGTCTAACTTGTGTCTTTAAAACCCATTTTGCTAAGTTGATTATTGGAACAATACATACATAGTACACCAGGAATATTAAGCTACCTACGCTTAAGCTATACAAACACAAGAAATTAAAAATAAATGAGAAGTTTAGCATGATAACGTATTTACACTAATATTTATAATTAATTGGGACTGACTTAATATAGGAGTCATTATTCTATCGGATATAACAAGTAAATCATCAGAAAGCATCGCTGAGATTCAATATAGAATATTATCAGTCCTCCATACTGTCCAGATCTAGTTAAGAATTAAGCTATAGGTATTTCTAAATTTCGGAATATGTTGTCCCAAATTTTTCCGTGTCAAAAAAGCATGTATATGCAATTTAAATAGACTTTTAATTTTATTTGCAATAACGTTTAAATTTACAGCAGCAGAAATGCGAATTAGAAAACTAATCGTAAATAGATCATTTTCTTACCTGGTTGTAGTTTAAATTCGCTTGCATGTTCATTTATTTTTTCCACAAATGTTTTCAAGGATTTATACCAAAGTTTAACATTTTTAACATCGGTTGTAAAGAAAGAATCCCTTCGTGCAATATTGTGGTGAATACATTCGACTTTTCCCTTCGAGTTTAAGCTAAAATTAAGCAACATTTTAAAATTTCCCAATGTAGCGGAAAAGTTAAAATTTTACCATATGACAGGGCTGCGGTATATTTTACTGAATTCTATATAGTCGACACCTTCGTCAAACCAGTTGACAGGAGTGTTGGTCAAAATATCAAAGACTTGCTTGTTTTCTGTTCTTAATTTTTCTGCAACGTAAAACCCATCAACTAGAAGGTTTTCACCACCCTTGGTTTTAGTTTGCTCCATACAGTGAAGGAAGATGGTCTGAAATGAATTCCATAGCGTTGAAAATTAATGATTAAATAATAATATTATCATCGTGAACATACGCCTGGTTTGTGTCTGTAGAACGGTAAATCGGTGTGCATTTGCAGTAACTTCGGAATGTATGCAACATTGCTCGCGTTTTTCTTAATTTTGACTTGGTAGTCTGTACTGAAATATATAAATATATAAATAAATCCAGTAAGTAAAATTAATATTGAAATAATATTTATAAACAAAGAATATAGCCCACATACCCATAGTGCGTTGTTTTTGCAAAGCCAATTTTATTTACAAGTTTCATACATTCATTTTCGTTTTTTGGTACATTATCAATGAGAGCAACTCCGTACACTGCTAGATTCATCAGAAAGTTATATAATACAGCATCGCTAAAATTATGTTACATATTAGATACCATATGACGACTGGTAAGTAGACATTAATTTATTTTGATTGTAGAATTCAATTTTAGTGTTAATTGCACAGAAGAAATATATTAGATAGATATTTAATTGATGTTTAAAAACAGCTAATCAATAATGATACAGTTTACATATGACGCTTAAATGCAGTCGAATTTCTACATAGCGAATTCTCCATTTCACATTTCACGAATTTTATTTTATGAGGCGGCCGTGGGCTAGAGGTTAGCGCATTAGACTTCTACGCGGAAGGTCCTGTGTTCTATTCTCAGTACCGGTACATCGGATCATTGAATATTGAAATATTCAATAATCGGATTTTTAACGGCCGTTCTCCCTCGCAAGGCAATGGCAAACCAGTGAGGTATTTCTGGAGTAGAAGTGTTTACACTTCCCGCGGTTCGGAGCCCACGTTAAGATATAGATCCTCTGTCTGCGGCATAGGAGAGAAGATCGCTATGTCTCGTAAGAGATAAAGCACTTGAAGAAGAAGAAGAACGAATGTTTTTAAGGATCCTGACAATGAGAGCACATTTAACGTTATTGTGGCCCCTTATATCGAACTTCCAATTTCTATTTAACGAATGCTTTTTAGCTTAAAAATGTCTTCTTCTTCTTCTTCTTCTTCTTCTTAGAGTGCTTTATCTCTTACGAGACATAGTAGGCAATTTTTTACATTAGAGATAACAAAGTGGTATTGTATATTCTAATGATATTGTACTTTTTTGGAATTTAAAACTTACTTTACCACTATTATCGGGAATTTTCCAAACCTTTGTACGCTCCCTTATCATTAATAATTACAGGTAGATTTGTATTTAAGCTTGTACATACAATTTCACAATGTGATATGTTGATAGATTTCTCTCCTATCGTATATAGTACCTACCTGGGCACTCACTAAGTTTACTGTAAAATGTTTTTATCCACTCTTTTATGTACGCCTCTAATGTGGGAATTTGTAATTTTGTACGTCTTGGTATATTTGTGTATTTCTCGCAAACTAAGGACTGTTTGTTGCTATATTGGACCAGTATATGTTAGTGATGATTTTAGATAGGATTTGTAAAGAAGTAAGAAACAGGTTAAGTCCCTAGTGGTGTTTTGTGATTTAATCGTCGTTTAACATTTTGTTCATACGGTTTCTCCAAGTTAGAAGTTTGTCACGATACATTCTTACGTACTTGACGCTTTCATCCGTGGTGTTCCAGTTGATGGGGTTGTAAAGGATTTTCCGGGAAGCAATCGTCCAGCATTTGATAATTAAATGCTAGGTCGTTTTAGTTCCGAAAAGAGGCGTCTGCGGCAGTGCAAGTGGAGTTCTAAATTGTTTTCCCCCACGCATTCATCATCGCGTTCGAACACACTCCGGAGAAACGCGCAAAGAAAGGGAATCCTATATATACAGGACCCTCGCACCTCGCACAAAATTGGTTAATTAGGAGTCGAGCTCCATCCAAAAAGGAAGTCCGCCGAGAATAGAATTACCAGTTCGCCAGAGAAGAAAGCAAACCGAAGTTGAGCCGCCAAAATATTCTCGGTCTGTGAGAATATTCCAGTCCGTTGAAGAATTCCATAAAATCCGCGTACCTGTACGATGCCGCATTTATTATTTTTGTGGAAAACTTTGCCGTTGGGGTTACCTTGATTGATATCCAGCAGGTTATGCCAGTTAGTCTCAATCAGGTTAACAGATCAGAGATTGAAGGTCTTATAAGCCGGCCAGGCCAGGCTAATTTGACCTTTGCTTTTGCTATTTTCCCGTAATGGGGAATTTCCGAATTAATTTAACAATACGTTATATTCGGTCAGGCCAAATTGTGCGTATTTTTAAAATTAGGAATTAACAATTTCAAATACTCACAGTACAGTAATGTTTTATTGTTATAATATCCTACGAAACATTTAAATTCATTCACCGGCGAAATTACGAATCCAAGAACATTTCCCAGCAGCTGGATTTAACAAAACGTTCATTGACCCAGCAAGGACATGCTGCCAGGTGAGGAGTAATCTAATAAATGTGTGAACCCTTCAAAGGTTCAGATTAATAATTTTCGAAATACATTCTGTTAAACGTATTTAGTATTGCCAGGTGGCAACATGTTTTATTTGTTTATGTAAATACAGGACACACATGCTGCGTGCGGCCCACAGCTAGAACACAATCTACCTGGCCAGTGACCCGACCTTCTGAGTTCGTTCAGTGGCGTACCGTCAAGGATTTTGAATATATTATTATTTTCTTTATAACACCAGAATCACACATATTTTGCTTTTAATTGTAACATTTGAATAGAATAAATCCTTTTATAACCATTACAGTCTCTCCGCATGTTATTACGGACTTCTGGCTCTGAGCTAAAACCAAGCAACCGTCCACCACGTAAGCGGACCGTTACAGGGTTATCATTTATTATAACACAAGGTGGAATTATGGGCCTTCTTAAGGTGAATATTTTTGCTTACACGTTTGGTATTAATTGAGATGCATTGTTCCATTTACACAACCACTTATTTAAAATGCTCAGATTTTCTTGTAGGTAATAAACTGTGTTGATAGTATAGTTCTCAGTTATTCTAAGGGTATCGTTGTCACACATGGCAATAGCAGAATCGTTTGGCTGAAGAGTGTCGTGCATGAATATGTTATATAAGGTTGGGCCTAAAATAGAGCCGTGGTGGATTCCGGCTGTAATTTGTTTAACTGAAGATAGAGGACCATTGAATCTGACTTGAAATTGACTGTTTTCCAGAACGGATTTGATGGTTAATACCAAATAATTTGATAAGTCAAGTTTTATCAGTTTGTGTATGAAGCCATCCGTCCAGAGTGTATCAAGTGCCTACGAGATATCGAGAAAGGCAATAATAGGGTGCTGCTTGTTTTCGAAACCTTTCTGAGTGATTTCTGTGATTCTTAGAAGTTTTAACATGGGTTGAATTAACACGGGATAAAAATTTGCCCATTTCCGGTTCTTTAATAAAAAAAAAAGGCCGTGGATTATGTATTACCTAGAATTTTCAAACAAATATTGGATGTGTTCGGTACCCGCTACTTGGAAAGAGAAGAAGAGAGAAAGCAGCCCTTACGGGAATCCGATGGAGAAGCAGCGGAGGTTAGGTGCAAGTATTTTTAAGATAAAAATAGGGAATTCAAGTGCAAATTTAGATGCAACCAATCCATGTTGCTAATGTCTAAATAAATATTTGTATTATTGAACTCAGTATTTTATTATAATTTACCCTGGAGAAACTAGATGATTTCTCCACAATAATAAGTTCGGGGATTACAATATCCGGGTGATCCTTCGAAACCATTGGGAACCCCATTAGTTCCCAATACTTTGTAAGAAGAAATCAAAAGTTGGAGTGTCCATTTTGGCTCCGACATTTTGTCCTTCGAGCTCATTGGGAGGCGCATAAGTTCTCAATAACATGTAAGAAGAAACCAAACGTTGGAGCATCCACTTTGGCTCCGACAGGATGGTTGGACAAAAAAAAGACAATGGTATGGTTCAAAAAGTATTTTCTGGTTAAAGTGCAGATATAGTTAACATAACTTAAAATAGTATTGCTGTGATCCATGTATCGAATTTTCTATATAAAGAATTTTTCTCAGTCCGATGGTGATTCGATATATAAAAGTTCGACTGTAATATAAAATAAAGAACGACCGAAAAAAAAATTAGAGCAGGCCGTGCATTTAAAAACATATATGTATGTTATAGACCCATTCAATTAAAATTAATAACTTCTGCGTCGATGAAAACAATTTAAATGTTATTATAGTTCTCATACTTTAGACAAAATTAAAGTGAAATAACAATATAAGAACAGAGCCATTCAAGAATATGCCGTCATAATTACTCACTTTGATAAAACTTCAATAAAATTGAAACACTGCAACGCTTCAGAAAATTCCTCCTTCGACCACAATTTTCTCTGGGGTCTATATATGGTCGATAAATATTTATCCTGGGATTCTTTTGCAAAGCTGCGCTTTCTTAACCACTCGTATTTGTATAAGGAGGAATGATTATCTTTCCAGGTGATTTCAATGTCTTCATTAATTGTCGTCAAAAATATTTGTAGAACAGTTATAACAACTATGTAGGAAATATGTTAAAAACTTACCTTCACCTGCTGAACGTTCACATTAGTTTTAAAATCATTCCAATTTATAATTCGAGATTGGGCTTCTTTGTTATAACAATTTTCACATGTACAGTTATCCCTCAGCCAAATAAGTGGAAAGAAATCATTTCCCTGTTCACTTGCAATCTCCAAATTTTTATTATTATTGGAAATTGTTGCTCTAATTCCATACCACCTACACTGACCTATTGCACTATTCAACTTTCTCAAAGTAGCTATTTTACTTATCGCTTTAAGGAAGTTCATTTTACAATTTTCGAAACAAGTATCAAGCAAATAAAGTAATATTTTAATTAGCAAAAACAGCGAATATATGCTTTCGATAAAAATTCACGAACACCAATAATAATAAGACCTAATCAACATGTATCAGGTCAATAGGTTTAGATTTAGATTATTATATTTACGTAGTATTAATGAAATCACGAGTAATAACTACGGCACTTGACTAAATTCAGGGAATTAATTATTATTATGCGGTAAAAGTATATTTTTAATATACATAAACGATACCCGAACATTTATCTGAATATAAATATTAAACATTACACATCAGAATTAGAGACAGATGTATTTAACGATAGATAAAATATTGAGGTATCTACTTTTATTTTTATTTTCATTATCTCGCTACTTGTTGAATTTTATTACAGGCTGTTATTGTTATTAATATGACTAATCCATATTATACATACACTTCTAAATATTTAGGTAATGCTTGCTGTGATGGTTATCGCTTCCAAATTTATTTTTTGATGTTTTGCTTTAACACTCGCATTTTTGAAAAGATTTCATCCCAATCCAGATAAAAGCCAACTAGAAATCTTTGGTTTTGTGTTGTGTCTTCGTAGCCTAAACGGCCATGAACAAGTCTTGTGTTGTCAAATCCAAACATTTCACCTGAAACAGCATTATATAAAACTTTGTACAATTGAAATTCACACTACTCATAACTTAAAACTATTTTAAACAACACTTTTGATATTTAAAGACTTAAGAGTGGAAGTATTTTTCTTAGCTTATGTTTTTCAAAAACTTAGTATTAGAAGCTTATAAAAAGTAAAACAATATCAATCATAATTATTTTCCTCTACTACCACTTTGAGAATATAAATTATTATAGTGAAAGCTTTCAATTGTCTGATGTTGATAGATATACTATATCATTTTGCCCTCCACAAACATAAAACAGAATTTTTAAATGTATGTATAAATTCGACAGCTCTAAAACAATTTTTTTGACATTCACACTACCGCCCCCCCCTCCGGAACCGCTTTCGCATTACTTCAGGGGGTGCGGGCGTCCCTAACACACTAAACATTCATGCAACATGGACCCTAAATTGAACTAAGTGAAATAAGGTCGTCTCAGCCGGGGTTCGACCACGCGGCCGATCGGACCGCATTTCACTGTGACCTCGACTTCTAGCGCATGTTCTCACTGCCCCATCGAGGTCCCAGCCCTACAACTATTAAATTATAATAACAAAAAAAAACTGAAGGTATTTTGAATTTTTTTTTAAACTAGCCAGAAGTTATGTAGTAAAGTTTTATAAGATGATAACTGCCCAAATTTCATTCCACTTATTTTTCAAAATTTGTCTCTATTCTAATTGCTAAAGTAGCACTATAAATTTTAAGCAGTTCAACTGTAAACATGATAACATGATAGTGCGATTTTGTTTCCTAATGATTTTATTATAGCAGCTTGGAGAAAACTTTAAACATAAAAGTTGTTTGTCTGATTACTGTGCATAACTTAAAATTCTTACTGACTATACAGAGTGTTTTATTTTAGTGGGACAATAGACAACTTCTTGATTGATCCTGTATATTATTACATTTTATACTTCTTGTTCTTTATCTGTACAACGATTTGGGGTTTTCGGTATCAATCGCTAATGATTTCGGTAATAATTAATTTTTTCTTTTTCTTAATTTTTGAAAAAATTACGGTCTGTCTTTAACAGTTAGTATCTACGCATGTACAGTACTGTATGACGCTTTTTTAGTTTTGAAATTATTAAAAAGCTATTACATAAAAAACAGAAAAGTTGGTAATAAGATGTCAAATAATAAAATCGCAAGAGTTTGCAATGATCGTCTTTTGTTTCAGAGTTAAATAATTGCCACGCTGCATTGTTTAATGCATTTTTTAACAATTCACGTGTAATAAGTTGTTTACCATCATTGTTCTTATGTTTTAAAGCAGATTTGAGTTGATTTAAGGTTTTTTGTGTTCGTTTTCATAGTATTTTTGTATTTGTAGGTATTTGTCATTTTTGCAGTTGCTAAGATGGAAATTTATACGAACGGTGAAAAAGTGGATATACTGTGTTGTTTTCACAGGTCACATAATAAAAAACGTGAAGCTGCGGTTTTGTATCAAAATGTATATCCTCACAGAAGACAACCTAACGTGATTACATTAAGAAATTTAGAAACTTAATTGAGGTTAACAGGAAGCCTTTTTAAGGGCAGGAGAAATGTCCAAAATCGAAGAGAAGGCGATGATAATAATGATGACTACGTTATTTTAGCCTTTTTCAGAGCTTATCCTAGTGCTTCCACAAGACAAGCGGCATCGGAATTAAATATTGAAAGGTATCAAATCCTAAAGTGTTAAAACGTCACAAAATGAAACCTTTCGAGATACATTCACTCTAGAATTTACATCTCAATGATTCTAATAACCGTCGACCATTTTTAAATATGGGAATCGGATTTCTAGAACACATAATTTGGATAGATGAATCTAATTTTCATAGAAATGGAATGTTTAATAAACACAATGCGCATTACTGGGATAGTCTTATTGTAATGCAAATCCTGACTTGTTATACATTAATGAAAAGCGAATTTAAGGTAAAGTCATTTGATAAAAATATACACAGGGGGTTCTATTTGAAAAACCAAAGTTGAACATTTTTTGAAAAATGAAAAATTGTTATTGTCACTAAGTTATCGATAAAGTGGAACTAAGAAAGTTCTTTCTTTGACTTTCTCTTGTATCTCTAATAAACATCCAACCACCCTGTATAACATGCCCAAGTTTTTTTGTTATATTCATACAAAACATACGCCTACAGCTACAGATCTCAATGCGAACATAGTGAAAAAAAAGTATTAATAATTATTTTCCATCGGCGGCTCTACTGATATTGCCAATCTTGCTTGAAACAAAAGAAAATCACAGTTTTTTATGATAGAAACACAATCTAACTTTGAAAATTGGCTTCTACAATTAATAATTTAGTAATCTGGCATAATTTTAGTTATCACAAAAAATAATTACTTACAATTATTTACAAACACAACTAACACAAACGAAAACAACTGTTCAGGCATCAACAATAAGAAGAAAAATAACTATTTCTAGAAATTTACACAATAATTCGGATAACAGAAAATAGTATTTACGAATATTTATAATAACAATATAAACTAATGAATTCGAAATGTAGAAACTTTTATTCTAAGATCTCAGTGTGAAAACAGTTGCTGTTGGAGGCGTAACTGAATTTGCAATAAAAACGTAGTTCGGCCACTTGAGACCCAATAGCTACGTGCGTGTTTAAAAAAAAAGAAAAGTTAGAACATGTCAGTTTTGTTTTTTTATCGGAGTGTTTGAAACATTGACACATTTGTTCTAAAAATATCTTTTTTGATGTCCTTTACAAAATTCCCTTATACCCAATTAAAAGGAAATTGATGCTTCACGAACAGATCAGCAGCCCAGTATAAAAATTAATTACATTTTCTTAATTTATTTCTTCATGAGCAAGACTTTGGATGATAGCGCATGAAAAAAATTTATGTGATAGTGTGCATGGAATAAGTCTTCAAAAAGATTACGGAACCCATATTACCACTCCAAAAGATTTGTTTAAATGATACCAAAAAACGTTAAGAGTGTTCATTTTTTAAATATTACTAACATAGAATATGAAGAAGAAAAAATACTATTACAGAAACGATTTAATAGAGCAGTGCAAATAAAAAGTACCCAGAAGTACCACTGCTTTATTCCACATTCCAGAACGCAAATGAAATCTAAATTATTTTCATTTTCAGAAGACGAAATTGTTAGAAATGATGATAAATAATTGTTTTGGTTATACTACTATTGTTAGTATTCGTGAATAACTGTTTCTACTTATGTTACCCATTGTTGTAAATATGTGTGTCTTTATTTTAATGACTAAATGTTAAATGTTAAATATTCGTAAATACATACTAGTTGCTGTTATAGAAATTATTATATGTATACATCTCTAGAAATAGTTATTTTTCTTTTTATTCTTAATCGAGGTATGCGTGAACGTTGTTATCGTTTATGTTAGTTGTGTTTGTAAATATTTGTGGATACCTAGTTCCTTTTTGTGGTGACTACAATTATGCCAAATTACTAAATTATTAATTGTAGAAACCAATTTTCAAAGTCAGATTGTATTTCCATCATAAGAAACTGCGATTTTCTTCTGTTTCAAGCAAGATTGGAAAACATCAGTAGAGCCACCGATACGAACTATTATTTTTTTTTTCATTATGTTCCCGTAGCCTATAACTTCGAAGCCCTAAGTATTTTAAGCTCCAAATTTTGTACTTTTGTACATGTTTCCGTATACTAACAGTTATCTGTTAATTTCATTAAAATCGGTGATGCATGTAAAGGTTCAAATATAAGTTGACTTGATATGGAATGACCCACATACGTTGTAAGGTTTTATATGAGTTGAGTTCTTCGTTTTGAAATAACATTTATATGCAAATAACCAAATACAAGATATATTAAGATCAAAATATTTTTATTGAATAGTTACAATACCAATAATAATAAACAGTAGTGTTTCTAACAACTGCTAACAGCCGTTTGAAATAAACAACGAGGTAAGGCAGGATATAATTTCTCAGCACTGTTAATTAATGTATGTATATTTAGTATTATGAGCAAAAATGCATTAAAAACCACATTTAAAATTACAGTAAGTGTATGTGTCGGCCATTTTCTTGGACTCGTAAATTTAATCGACTCATAAAGAAATTGTTCGCACTTCTCAACATTGCAGGTATTGTGCCTCTAAAATCATGTTGAATTCGCATATCTTCTCTTGTCATAGGGGGAATTCTGTAAACTTTATCTTTAAAAATCCCCCACAGAAAGAAATATAATTTGGTCCGGTCGGGGGACCTTGTCGGCCAAGCCACTGGACCTCCTCTCCCAATCCATTCTTTGGGAAATTCAGCGTTTAAAACTTTTCTAACGTCCAAATTATAGTGTGAAGGAGCCCCGTCATATTGCAGCCATAAGTTCTGAATAATGTTTAACGGAATATTTTATAATAAATCCCAAAGACTGTGTTCTAAAAATTGTAAATACATTTGACCATTCGGGTGTCCTTTAAAAAAGTATGGACCAACGACATGTTCGCCTACAATTCCTCCCCAAACATTTAAGGACCAACGACGTCGATTATCCACTCCCTCAATATGAATACCATATCAACCATTTCATCTGAAAAATGCATATTTCGCCCATACACATAGTTTGTTGACAGTTAGCAATTGTGTACAAATATTTGTAGTTTAAAATAACGGTAAATATCTTAACTTTTGAAAAATCCTGTATTCATGAATAGATTTTTTAAAACAGAATAAAATTACATCTTATTACCAGCTTTTCTATTTTGTTCTATTAGCTTTTTAATAATTGCTAAATATTTTCAAAACGAAAAACGCAAGTCATATAAAACCGGATATACGTTTAAAGATCCATTGCTCGAAAATGTTTCAATATACAAAGCGTTCCATTAAAAAAACTTAAATATTGGGAATTGAATTTTATTAAATGTGGTTGCAAGTTAGGAACATCTTCTCTAAGATATTTAAATTCTAAATACTACGGCACTCATCTGAAAATACGTTCATGTAAACTGCAAAACAATAATGAAAAATTGTGTTTACTTTTAGGTTATGCACAGTAATCAAACAAACAACTTCTGTATTTAAAGTTTACTCTAAACTACTATAATAAAGACAGTAGGAACAAAATCGCACTATTAAGACACCCTGTATAGTAAATACCTACGTTAGAAACAAAGTCTAATGCTCGTTTTCTATATGGAAGTAAGATAAGTTGAAATTTTAAAGTTTTAAATACCGTTGAGCGTACACATCTCGTGGAAAAATCATTTACTTTGGTGTTATAGAAATTGTATTTTTAATTTCTGTTTTATGTTTACGAAAATGCCTCGACATAAGGAATATCGAGGCATTTTTGTAAACACAAAACAAATTAAAAATGTAATGTCTATAACACCAAAGTATTTAATTGACTTAGCATTGTTCTTTACAGTAGGTCACAAGCACTACCCATTGCTTTTGTGATCATGGCTACCTGATAATTGTACGTCGTAACGACAGCCCAAAACTTGGACAAGCATTTTAAAGCAAACGGTTGCCTTTACGCGTATGAACTAAGAGTACCTTATTTTTGTAATTTTTAATCCTCTTTCAGAAAATAACATAAAATTTTCAAATTTTCTACTAATAACAAAGTTAGAGCTAATATAAAATTTCAGTGGTAGGTTAAGTGCCTCTTACGGTCATGTCTGGTTAATGAAAATAATTGTGTCACTGTACTGCATAATAGTAAGTATATGTACCAAATTTCAAAGAAATATCTTTAGATTTGTGGAAATTACAATAAAAAAAAAATAAAAATTGAACTTTAAGGCCCTATAACTTCTTAAGGAAGGACTTTCTGCCTAAGGTTTACTCGGTTTATTTTTACCTAAAGAATCTGTGATTAAACGCTGGCCCATTCTTTCTGAGACACCCTGTATAAATATCTAAGTTTAACTATTTCAAATATCATATGTGTAATAGAAGTGTAAAAATTCATTTGATAATTTAGAAAAATTTCAAAATGTCATCTGTAAACTGTCAAGCATATCAAATAGGTATATTTGATTCATAAAATAATTAATAATAATGTAAGCACCGCAGTATCTTTGTCATATGCATTTTGGGTTGCCTATTTTTCGAATGATGCGCTCGTACTCTCTGGTGAATACTATAAAAGGTATCAAACAATGCAAACGATTTGGTTTAGTAATATAAACAATGTCATTGTGTAATAAGCAACGGTTTAGTTGATTTATACCTTGAAAATATTATCTGTTGACTCATAATAGTAAATTTTGTATAATTTCTTTTGCGGATTCATTTTCTTTTATTTCAAAAGGAATTTGTATATATTTCACAAAAGTATGCAAAGGGAATTTCATCTACAGAAACTCTACGAGCTGTATTAAATTTCTGATTATTGGATTTAAACAGCAAAAGTGAAAAGAAAGCTATTGCATAACAACGTTTGTCGTTGTAGCATCTGCCTAAAAACGTGTTGCATACCTATATATGTACTATTGGTAATGGCTTTATTACTTGCAACGCTGACTGCGCTTGGGTATGTTCGAACAACATGGTGTGCATCCATTCAGATAACACAAATACGTGTTACGACGTTACGTGAATTTGAAGTCCAAATATTGATACGTAAAGTATATCTAATATCTGATATTTGTAATTTTGCATTTGAAATAACTAATTATGGAAACACAGCTTTGTGAATATGTATGGTGATTCTGTTCATCTCATTAAGACCTTCCAGGATCTGCGAAAAAATTGTTTGGAAAAAGGGTTTTGCTATCTTCATACTAAAATATTCATAATTTGGGTTTATGATAAATAAACCTCTTCATATTCATTACATTTCGTAGACGCGGGAAACAATCAATTCATGCATTTGTACCTGGTTTAGTTTTAAATTTACAAGCATGGGCGTTTATCAAATCAACGAACACCCTTAAAGCCTCATACCAAGGCTTTACGTATTTTACGTCGACTGTAAAATAAGAATCCCTTTGAGGTATGGAATGCCTCACGCATTCTACGTTTCCTTCCGCATCCAAACTGAAAATAAAAGAATCTTAAAACAGAACCAACTCTTTTTGTGTTTCAGAAGTACCAGGGGAGCTTTTTATGATATCTATCTACGTATAAGAAAACAAGTTAGAGAACAAACAAAATTTTATTTTTCAATTTAAGAACCATTAACACACTTATTCCAACGATTTCCAATAACGCTGTCTTCGAAAAAAATTCTTTTGATAACTCTGTAAAATACGATTGCACAGAGTTTTTCAAGTCCTCATTCGACAAAAAACGACGCCCTCTCAAGTGTTTTTTGAGTTTTGGAAAGTGATAAGTCACGGGAGGCGAGGTTGGGACTGTACGGCGGATGTTGTAATTCCTCAAAGCCGCATTCATAAATTGCTTTTTTAACGATTCGTGCTTCATGCACCCTGCAGTTGTCGTCCAGAAGCGCAGTTTTCTGGGCAAAATTATGAGGTCTTTCCTAGCGTATAGCTGCTTTCAAATTGATTTTTCTTTGTAGACATTCCCAGTTATTGTAGACCCTTTTGGCATATACGCAACCCATAAAATTCCTTCAGCATCCCAGAAAACTGTGGCCATCACTTTCCCCGCGGAGAATTGCGTCTTCACATTCTTGGGTGTTGGAGAGCCCTTATGAAATCATTGCACTGACTCTCGTTTCCTCGATGGGTCTCAGTGGTGTACCCAGGTCTAATCCCCAGTTATAATTTTAAAGAAGTCCGCATCTTCCGCATCCACTTACACAATATTTGTCAGGAGTGAACAGCCTGGGAATCCACCGTGCTGACAACATGTTCATTCCCAAATCTTATGAAGGATTTTAAAAACAGATGTTTCTGATATATCTGTTTCTCTTGCAATAACTGAAACCGTCACTCGGCGATCTATCAACACCAAATCTTCAACTTTCTTTATAGCCTCCTGTGTTCGTGCAAAAGCAGAAGAAAACCGATTAGTAATATTTGAAAGAAGAGTGTTACGTAAGATTTTTGGACCGATACAAGAACAAAATGGAGCATGGCGATATAGAATGAACCACGAACTAGATGCACTCATACAAGGTGAGAATATAGTGAGGTTCGTCAAATCACAAAGAATTAAATGGCTGGGACACATACAAAGGTTAAATCCAGAAAGAGCAACAAGAAAGATAACAGAATGGCGTCCACACGAAACGAGAAACAGAGACCAAAAAAGCGATGGGAAGATGACGTAACAGAAGATCTGAGGAAACTAGGTCACAGAAACTCGTGGAACGAGGTAATGGACAGGAAAAGATGGAAGGAAATTGTACAGCAGGCCAAAACCCACCCCGGGTTGTAGTGCTCACTAAAGAAAGAAGAAGTGTTCGTGCTTCAAGAGGTCTTCCGCACTTTGACTCATCCTGAACGGACTGCCTCTTTTGAATTGCTTACACTAAAATTTAACTTGAAAATAGGACGGGATACTTTCCCCATACACAGCCACCATTCTCTGATGGATATTCTTTGGATTATTGTCATCTTTCGATAGAAATTTTATGACGCTCCTGTGTTCAAGTTTTAAATGACTCATTTTTACACCTCTAACTCTATACAGAAATGACAAATCTTAAGCGAGTTGTGTCAAACTTGGAGGATACACTATAAAATGTCACACAGAATTGACATAATAAAATTATCACGGTAGCATTTTGTTTCCATAGCTAGGTAGATAACATAAAAAACTCCCCTCGTAATAAATACGAACAAATTGATCAAATATACGTAAATACAAACTCATAAACTTTCAATTGTACCTAAATGTTATAAAAATGTAATACTGACCATATCATCGGCCCTCGGAAAATTTTATGATATTTCACTCCATCTTCTTCTCCAATATCCAACCAATTTACATCCACAGTGCTAAGCATATCAAACACCTCTCTGTTTTCCTTTCGTAACTTTTCTGCGACGTAGAAAACGTCTGTAAGTAAATTTTCACCTCCTTGGCCGTTAGTTTGTTCAATGCAATGCAAAATCGTTGCCTACACATAAATCATTTAACAATAAGCATAAAAAAGTATACAACCAGAACATATAAAATATTAATTAATTTTTATAATACTCCTTCCTTTGCATTATTATTGTATTATTAGTGTATGGGTATTTTAATATTCATCTTTTAAACGATTTGTTATCCTATTTCATCAAACATTTAAAAATAAGGGACTGCATAAAACAAAAATCGTGTCTTCACGTTCATACAATCAAAATAATTATTTGAAATTACCATTTGCCGTCATGCATATCTCTCATGTTGTATTCTAAAAACATGGATCCACAATAAAATATATGTGTTTTTGCAAAAAAAATAATAATTGTAAGAAAAACTGCTCTAATGATTAAATCGTAAAAGGACGTTTATAAGCAATGCGTTGTGGAAAAGAGTTCAAGACACAAATTTTGCTTTTCATTTACTTTACTGTTTTGGTTTAAGTTTAAAAATATTTTTACTTACTCCTGGTTTATAATCATAATAGGGTAAATCGGTATGCAACTGTAATAGACTAGATAAATATGCTACGTTACTGGTGCCAGGTTTTGCTATCACATGAAAATCTTCGCTGAAATTGAATAACTTTAAAAAAATCGTAGACTAACCATCCCCATTAGGGCAGAACGTATATCTGAAATACGTTTATCAAATAAAAATAAAATAATACATTTTTTATTGTAAAACCTTTAAATACAAGAGGTGTTTTTAATTTAAACAGGAATGTTTAAATTAAAACTCCATCTGAAAACAAATCCAAGAATTAAATTAATTAAAGTTTGACCGTGATTCTTGTTAACATATCCATGCCAATTGTTTCGCTATATCAGTTTTTTAGCAATTACAGTTACGATGTGAAAAGTTCTGTTCGTTGTACCACGGATCAACGCCTAATAAACTAATTTATTACGGCCTAAATTCGATTGAAACTGTTGCAAGATGCGAGCACAATACTGAGATCTATGTCTTTCTAAAAGTCGGGTATTTGAGTGGCCGAAACCTTTTAAGACACGGGGGAATGCGTGTAGAAAATGAGCCTTATATATGATGACTGCAACTTCAGTTCATCGTGAAAATGAAGACAAAATTACTGCTCTTATTCAGCAAGATGGACATGTAGTAATTCGTCAAATTTTTCTAAATTTACTGATTAATGTCGGAAATATCGAAGACATCATAAAAACAACCTAAAGCATCCTAAGGTAAGTGCCAGGTGGATTCCGCGCTTGTTGACCGGAGAACATAATTGGAATCGTTTGCAAATCACTTCTTCTTTGCCGCAGCGATACGAGAGAGAAGGAGGTGAAATTTTGGACTCATTTCTGGCAACAGATGAAAAATCAGGAGGAAAATTATGTACTCATTATTTTACTCCTTAGTCACACAACTGTGTTGTTAACTGTTAAAGTAATTGTAACATTTCTTCGGATACTCAGGATACGCTCTTTGTTAATTTACTTGTAGAACATCGTACAACGAATATAGACTACTATTCGACACTTTTGCGCGATACAATTACCCAGACGACCAGGATCAAACGGAAGAGAAGACAAAGTTCTATTTGCCCTGGTACCGCGGCTAGAACAATCGAAAATATAAACAAGCTTCAGTGGGACCTTCTTCCGTATACAGTTCTGATCTTGGTCCCCCTGATTTTTGTTTGTTTGGCATACTAAAGAATTTTTAACTGGGACAAAATTTCAGTCAAATTACGACGTCATTGAAGCTGTGCGAGAATGCAACCCAAAGACTTTTTCGAGGAAGGTATTAGATCGCTGGCTGAGGGGCTACATCGACAAGTAATATAATTTTCATCATTGTCATATTATAATATCCTTTAATATAATCAAATTCCTGTTTAAATTTGAACACTTCTTGTAAGAGATAGATTTTCAATTTTAAGTAATACTTATAATAATAATAATAAATGAATATTTTTTATTGTTTTAATAACGATTCTAAAGAGTAAGAACTTACCCATAATGTGTTTTTCGTATAAAAGCTATCCTTCTAGCTAAATTGTGACATTCATTTTTATCAGTAGGAGCGTTTTCTAAAAACACGATTCCATAAGTTGCGAAGTCTTTCAGCCAATTGTACAATTTTTCATCGCTAAAAAGTAATTAGTAGTCTTAGTTAAATTTACATTTATAATTAATTAACAAACATAAAGCAAAATTACCACATGTAGTTTATTTATTAAATTAAATAATAATTGGATGTAAGGGCGGGGATACGGGAGCTTTGAGTTTCCGCCTTGCAAGGGAAATTCCTTGATGGCATGTAGAGCCTCATCATTATTTTTTTAGTTAAAATATTGAAAAATAGTTATCTTGTTTAATTTTATTTTATTTATAATCAAGGTACCTACTTACCAAATTCCATTTCCCATACAAAAAAATTTACCATACATGACAACTGTCGGCGAACCACACACAGTTCGCAGAAAGTGTGAAGTTTTAGACTACTACATCTTTTTAGAAATTTTAATTAAATGATTCACTTCACAAAAACTGAAGGGGCTATTGATACAGAAACAATTGAACATTTAATATTAAGGTAGAATAAACGTTAATTAAAAAATTAATAAAAAAAATCAGAAGGTAGTTTAAATAAAATTATTATTAAACTTTCGTAAAGGCATAATCATTAATCAATTTAAAACCAGTGAGTTACTAAAATTCTGTTACTATTTGTCTATTGATTAAATCGTCATTATTTACTGCAATGTATAAATTACATGTTCAGCAATTTTCTTAATACTGACGTAAATAATTATCAATTACTTGTTCAAAACAGCTTGGTAATCGTATCTTTTGGCTATTTTAGAAAAATCCTTTCCATTCCACAATGTTTTTGAAGGCCTGTAATTTTCAATTAAAATCTTTTCCTGATTTTCTGTGGAAAAACTTCTTTCCTTTAACCAATCCAAGCCAAACACCGATTTATGACCGTCACTCCAGTTTATTGCCACGCTGTCATTACTTTGCGTTGCCTAAAAAGCACATAAAAATGCATCGCTTCTCTTTTCTACCGTTGATTCGCTTACCTCAACCGATTTTGCTTTAACATTAATTTGAAATTCGTTCCAATTAATCATCCGCGATTGTGAACCAGGATGGAAGCAGTTATCACATCTACAATTATCCCGTAACCACACTAACGGAAAGCGTTCATCTTTATTACCCACTTTGATCACTAAATCTTCGTTGGTGCTAGAAATTCGCGCTGAAAACGAACTGTAACACCTTTTAAAGTTTAATGTAAACGTATTATTAAATTTAAATTTAAGAAAAATTAGTCTGGAGTGATTCATTTTATCTCACTGAAACTTCGAGACGCTAATGCTGCATAACACTGATAAAAATGTATGATTTTGTGTCAGACACAGATTGACTGGTCAAATAAATGTATACGCAATTAATCTTAGTTTAATGACACTGTAATGACGAGTACGATCAAATTCCAACGCCTTGAAGTCTTCAACACAGAACAGTGTCGTAGGTTTCTGTATAAATTTCAAGTTGTTTGAACCACACACAATACAATCATATTGAACCTACAACATATATTTTAATTTGGTTAAGCAATAAACATACGTTAATTCATATTTAGTAGATAAATCCTCTCCACCTTTGGTGTCACGATTTTATCTTGTCATTTCCGCATTCAGTTACCAAGCACCCAAGTTATCGATCAAAATAAAACTTCGTTCATATTACACTCTTATAGCATTCCTATATAAAAAGACATTTCAGAATTTTATCTTTATCATCTTTACATTTTGTATTATTATATATAAATTTGTATTAATATTCATCTAAAAGCGTTAGTAAATATTTTATAATCTTGCAAAGTTTATGCAACCAAAGCAAATAATTTAAGTTTTGTTCATGCAGTTCACTTTTAATAAACGTTTTTATATCACGTCCCGTCTCATACGAAATGCATGGAATTTAATAAACAATTCAATTCGCGTAATGAAATTAATGCCACCCAGACGAATATAGCTCCCACGCAATTTATATGCATCTCGGAACTAATTTGAATATTATTTTTATTCAAACGTTTGCTATTAACATTTCTCCCAAGCGCAGTAAATGAGAAAAGTAATCTTAAGCTACAGAATATCACAAAAATTAAATTAGAAATAATCTCTGAATATTTCAAAAAATTTAGTCTATACTCTCCAGCAGCAAATTTTAATTAATATTAATTACATTTAATATTAGAGATGATATATTTAAACCTATATACGCTTGTGAAATTTATCTGCGTTGTTTTTCCGATTTATAGGAAATGAAAAACCTTTTTTTACATTTGATATATTTTTTTAACACAAAAACATTGTTAGGTTTGGTTTTACATATCTACAGGAAGTTGGAATGCGTTATTCCTCCAGCTTTTTTTATATTATGTGTAAAATGACCAGGGTAATACTATTACCACATTAATTTGTTCTTAAAATTATTTTAGAATTAGAGTCAATTTTCCCTTA
>JABXWE010008146.1:0-25005 GCA_014611495.1 Limonius californicus | reverse complement strand
CAATGGCAACTTCGACACTGGAGGTCTGTGCTTTTTACAGACTAGTCGCGGTTTTGTCCAATTCGTTGCGATGGTCGTATACGAGTCTACAGACGTCCTGGAGAGCGATACACTGCCGCTTATATACAGGAAGTGAACCGATTCGGAGCTAGACCGGTCATGGTGTGGGGTGGCATTAGTATAGACGGTCGCACAGACTTGGTTCTCGTTCCCCAACGTCTCAACCCATAAATTTATGTTGAGACGATTCTTCAAGAGCATGTTGTGCCATTTGCGAACAATTTCGGCAATGGCTTAATCCTACAACAGGATAATTGTAGAGTTCATACCGCTAATTTAACAACAAACGTCCTCCAGGAACAAGAAATCCAAATGAGGGTGGCCAGCCATGAGTCCAGACTTAAATGCCATCGAACACGTTTGGGATTTACTCGACAGGCGCATTAGGAAGCGTCCTGCTGCACCTCAGACTGTTCAGGGGTTGGCAGAGGCCCTTGTGGAAGAATGGCGAAATCTACCATAAGTAATGTTAAGACGTTTTATTCGCAGCATGCCTCGACATTGCCAAGCTGTTATTGAAGCTAATGCAGGGCACACGCGCTACTGAAGCTTGGTATTCGGGCGTTAACAGAATTTCCGTTACATTTTAAGTGAAAAAACACATTTCGATTCTGGTAGTCTTCTCAATAGTTTGGTGTTACTCAAGAAAACCGTTTAATTAGAGCATATTTGTTGTTTGTATCTTGTTAAGTAATGTTGAAAGAACAATATACTAAAGTCGATACTTGCGTCTGTCTTTAATTTGAAAAATTATGCACGGCTAAAGAAGTGTTCCCCTAATTTTGTTGAGCAGTGTATTATACAAAGTTAAGAATAGAAATGTTTTGTATTTTAAGTATTATTTTTTATTCGTTAGTGGTGCCCAATCGGCGTAATTATACAGTGTGATCTTGTTAGCATACCACTTCAATTCTCTTCCTGTAACTACTGTTGGACTTAATGTTTTTACTTATATGTTTATCAAATTAGTTCTTAGGCGAATATTATCAGATTTAACATCATTAAGAGAATTTTTGGTATTTGATCATATTGGTATATAATCCGCGGATCTTATAGTAAAAACATAATAAATTTCTTTTGGTTGATTATGTTATATCTTGTTTAATTTAATGGGTTCCGATTTAAACATTGGCGGTAAATCTTCGAATATCCAATCTTTATGCTGAGTTATGTAAACTCAAACTAGCTGTATATATTAAAAGTAACTTATGGGCAGGTACTGGTTATTCTTAAAGGATGGGAAAGAGAAGAATTTAAAATGTGGAAATAAGAGGGCAGTTATAAATGCATTATTGTCAGAGAAGAAGTAACATATGTTGAAGTCAGAAAATACAGCAACCTACCAAATAAATAGAATCATAATTCGAATTCTATCACCGACATGAAAAGGAGAAAACGAGTGTGAAGTCATATTTAAAGAGAAATTGAGACTTCGTGATTTAAAAATTTTAAATCACATTGTTTTGTCATTTGAATTTCTGTTTCGAAACTTGAATAAAAACCCAAACGTGTATTGTGCGATATCCAATTTTCAAACCAATTTTCTAAACAAAAATGTAAATGGATAAAGAATCATCGCCAAGCGGCTATAAATTTCGCAGCTGGAAAATTTTTGCCAGGATAAAATCAATTGTAAATTTAGCAGTAGATTGGTCCTCTTTGCGCTGAATTGTACGAAACTGCCACGGGCGAATACATGAGTCCTGTGTAACACAAAACCCACATACAGAGAAGCCTGTATTTATGCATTCCACTGACTACTAATCACCTGCGAATGGACGTTGCCCGACATTTGATTATCACACACTGTCGTTTTCATATCTACCCTCGTTTGCACAGCTGATGTTTTTGATCTGTGTCCAACCTGCCAATTCTCTCATGCACTAGGCTATGCTTTTTTACAATTACATTTTACTTTCATATTATCGCCCCCGATAACTTCGTTCAATGCGTATTTAAATGGGGCCGGGCAGGTTTACAAAATTTAATGCACGTGACGGGCCTAATGATTTGGAAACTCGGTTTTCTACTACCACCCATAGCAAGAACAGCTCATCGTAAAAAGGAATTATAGGCTGATTTGATGACCAATAAAGACCTTCATTCGTACTTACTAACCTAGTTAAATAATTCTAAAAGTAAGTAGAGTTCGACAACAAATGACCAATAAAAGACTCACTTTTATCGAAGGTCGTTACCGATAAGTGAAAAGGGGACATTAGGAGACCATTACTATGAACGAATTTATACAGTTAAGTTCAAAATAGCTTTACACCATAGCATAGATTAAACACTGTACTTCAACAAGTAAATATTAGTTCTTCTTTGTGTTCTTTCATTTCAGAAAGATCTCGTTTGTTTATTCGGTTTAATACTTAGATTCAACGTATTATTTATATATTGCTGTGTTATCTTAGCCGTAATTGTTTAATGAACCTTAGATTCTATTCTTACACTATTATTATTGGAGTAGGTCTTTGAAATAAAGTATTAAACAAATATTGCCATCAATTTTTTTGTAGTCTGGTTACTTCTAGGTTATTGCTTTTGACTCCGCTTTGGTGCTTTTTCTTCAAGACCACAGACTTTTAATGGGTTGTATTTGTCAATGCAGCAGCTTTTGAAGATTTAGAGTTTTGCTATATTTATCTGATCTGGAGTGTGTTAAGAGCAAATGTTTAATTTATTAATCCAATTAATTTAATCTAACAAAAATATGTAATTGTAATAAATGTAATTATTGGTTTTTTAGTCATGTAGAACATTTGTTTCAAATCAGATTTGTTGTAATTTGAAATATGCAATTTATAAATATAAGTTTAGTTCCGTTTTTGCAATTGTTTCCTGATTGGTTGCTGAAATTGGGAAATGCGTCAAATTTTTAAGCTGGAAGCGTTGCCATTTAAATTTTTTCGGCAGACAGTCTTAATGTCTATAGCAACCCACACATAATATTGGTATGATTATGGTTATTATGCTTTAGTAGCTTGTTTACTATTAAAGCAAGAACACGTTCGCTGAGGTGTTCGTTGCAATTTTGTAATTCTGGGATAATTGTGTTTACTCATCTGTATATGTTCTATTATGAAAGATATTTGTGATTTAACGTTGTTTTAGAACCATTTATGTCGCCCAAATAGTGAAAGTTTCATAAATATTTCAATTGGATTCTGCGTACTTGGTGTCAATTGACCGAAATTTGTTTTCAACAGTATTTTCTCCTTCGTGTTGCGAATGAAGTTAATAAATGTCAACAAAGTGTGAAACGTCAAAATTCTATTATAACGAGAAAAGTTTCTTTCATTTAAATTATTTAACCCCAACGAAGCTAATTAATAAACAACTAAATTAAATTAAACGAAGAAACAGAGAAGAATTAGATTTAATATAAATTTTACTAACGAAGAACTTGGAAGATTAATAGTGAGTGCAATCTTTTCATCATTCTCACCGATTTCTTTTTCATGGAGATTCTTAAGGACAGCTTCTATTATTTCATCATTATAGAAGCTCAGTCAACCATCAATCCTTCATTATCTGCAGTTGAAAAGTCATCAAATCCTTCTCCACCAACTGTATGTGCTAATCTGATGATATAGGGTAACAGTAACAGGAAGACCTGCTCAATCCCGGAAGTGAAAAAGAAGAAGGTTTAGCGAATATTGTGCAATATTGATATAGCTTTATACACTAGTCATTGATGTTTACTAGGAGAACCTATGTGGACATGCAGTTATTTTGAAGAAATGTGTTTCTAAATAAGTTTATTGGAGATTTCAAGTATCTATAGCTTTTAACTGGAAATATCTGAATCTTAATATTTTGTTACACGATGTTGTT
This sequence comes from Limonius californicus, assembly GCA_014611495.1. NCBI lineage: Eukaryota > Metazoa > Arthropoda > Insecta > Coleoptera > Elateridae > Limonius > Limonius californicus. The sequence continues at coordinate 21,105 of JABXWE010008146.1, read as the reverse complement.
CCGTTTGAGGCAATCTATATAAGGAATACATCTTTACTAGTTGGGGAGGCAAATTTACTTCACTTATACGAGCCGTTACCTATATGTTATAAGATAGATGTTTTTACACAAGCAGCTAATTAATTAATCTATTAACGTAAAGGAAAAATTATAAATATATATTGACATTTTATTACTTTAAAACATAGGATGTACCTTCAATGTAAGCAGTTGCAAAGACTTTAAAATTACCAAAAGAACTTCCCGTCACTGTTATGTGCCATGAAACTAATTAAATGTTTAACTTGCGTATGATCGTAAAAGGACAACATCTACGTTTGGAAAAATAATATGCAAGGTGTGTTTATTAAATATACGGCAAAAATTCATAGGGTTATTCCCTGGATTATTCTAAGAATATTTTGCCCTTTGATGATTTTTGAAAAGCCGCTTTTTTTCGAAGATACAGGACGAAAAAAATTTTCGACAAAACCAATTTTGATATTTTTCAAATTATTATTGTAGGTAGCCAAAATAAAAGTATGGCGTACTACACTGGGCTTACCGAGTATATAAATTTTATTTAAATACGTTGTTATCTTTTAACAACATTCCGATTACTAAGAACGGCTGTTTTATCCACTAACAGCTGGCAAGTGCACACATTGAAAAGAAAATCAGTTTAAACGTGGATTTCATTTGAATACGTCTCGTGATTGATCATTTTGTATGTGTCAAATTTGTTGAGACTGATTGACGTTTGGCTGTTTGACGTGTATTTTCTGTCTTTAATACTTAAACTTTTGTCAGTGAAGTCCTCTATCATGAATCGCTCTACGAACGCCGAGATGACTGACATGCATTTCATTTATGGATTTGCTGATGGCAATTCATTACAAGCTAGGCGCTTGTACATTGAACGATTTCTTGACCGTAATGTTCGTGATAGAAAAACCAAACAACAACAAACAACAAACCAAAGTATTCATCAACGTCTTCGTGAAACAGGCACATTGAAACGAAGTCAAGGCCAGGAAGGCCAATGACAGTAAGAACGGTAGAAGTAGAAGAGAATGTGCTAGACATGATAAAGGAAGATCCAGGTACTTCTACTCGAAAAATTGCAAATAAGTACTTTGAATGTAAGTAATGGGACTGTTTGGAAAATTCTTAGGGACTATTTGTTGTACCCATAGCACATACAACGCGTTCAGTCACTTCTTCTTGTTGATTGTCCTTCACGTATTGGCTTTTGTCAATGACTTCTGCACACATTTGTTCAAATCCCTCAACTACTGATGCTGATTCTTTTTACCGATGAAGCGAATTTCTCAAGAAATGCAATAAGGGATTTTCACAATAACCATGTGTGGGCTGAAGAAAATCCACATGAGGTATTTGAAGATCGTTTTCAACATCAGTACTCGTTGAACGTTTGGGTTGGAATTGTGGGTGACTGGCTAATTGGAGCGGTATTTTTACCAGGAAGACTTATCGGGGAGGTGTATCGCAACTTTTTGGAACAGACTCTACCTGAGTTTCTGGAGGATGTACCATTGGCAACCAGAAATGCAATGTGGTTTATGCACGATTGTGCACCAGCGCATTTTAATGTGGTTGCTCGTAAGTTTTTAACAGTAACATACGGAGATCGCTGGATTGGTCGAGGTGGACCTCACTTATGGGCTGCTCGATCCCCGTACTTAAACCACCTGGATTATTTCCTAAGGGGCCATCTAAAGTCATTAGTTTATTCTACTACAGTGGAAAATGTGGAAGATTTAAGAAATCGGATAATTGCTGGGTGTAACTCAATAAGAAACAACCCTGGTGTTTTTGAAAGAGTTTGGCAGTCAATGAGGAGAAGATTGGATTCTTGCATCGTAACTAGAGGTAGTCATTTTCAACAGTTCTTGTAGATTAAGAAACTTTACATGTAATGTTTGGTAAGAAAATGTTGTTATTGTCAAAAATTTTTTCGTCCTGTATCTTCGAAACAAAGCGGCTTTTCAAAAATCATCAAAGGACAAAGTATTCTTAGAATTATATAGGGAATAACCCCTTGAATTTTTGCCGTATGTTTAATAAACACTCTGTATATGCTCGAAGAAACTGGGCAGTTTTAGTAGTTAATTGGTTGTTTCTTCGATGAAATTTATATTAATTAATAAGTATAAATAATATTATTAATAATTTCACAAATGGTTTACATATCGCGATAATGTCTTTGGTTGGTCCTTAAGAGGACCTACCCAAACTATCTTTACTAGTCTGTGTGACACCAGACGGCAATGGATTTCAACCACTGTGCCATGACACCTTAGCGTACCGCAGGAATGTGATAAGGGTACTGAGAACTCAGTAGATCAATATATTGTTAAAATTTACCAATTTCGTATTAACGTCAATAATTTTCAAGTATTTGTTTGTTTTTGTTTGTTTTATTGAAGGAAAAATATAAAACTAGATTCGTAACTTGAAAGGAATTTGGAAGAACTACGATAAGACATAATGTTTTTGCCGCAATGGGTAGATATTTTTGATCGAGTGATGCTATGGCTGGATACGAAATCCTTTTGTAGAATATCGACATAATAACTTAAACTCAAGTCCTCCAGAAGAAGAAGAATTACCAGATAGCCTTATATATGGACAAATAGAAGGGTTTAAAAAATAACTCAAAAGTTGTAAAAGTAGCTTGTCTGGAATTTTACATATTTTATATTAGGGTTCTGTCATGTAAGGAAGGTCTACAACCGCCCCACCAGAGAAAATAATACTGGGGATACAATTTAATCAATGTATAATCCCTGAATTTTTGGCAATGAGAAGATTTGGATGCAATTCTTATTCAAGAATACCAAAGGTTTGTAATAACCCTGTTATAAGGAATAAATAAAGGCAGAAATCAAAACGACGCTTATTATGAGAATGCTTAAAACTATTGTTCTGAAATCTTTAATTGGTACATAATTTTCACGTTTTTCAATAAAGACTATGCCATAACCATCAAAACATATAGCTGTTAGGGTTAGGTATGTGATTTTTTCAACATTTGCTGTTTTTGAATATTTAAATTCATTTTCAGGTATTTTATTACTCAAACATTTAGGGGTAGTTGGCTATTTCATAAAGCCGGTCCTGCTGTTTTAAAATCGATTTTATATAACGTTACGGAATGAATTTACAACCCCGCTTAAAGTTTTACATCTCTTAAGGTTGTTAATTTAGTAGGATTTTAAGCATCTTGTACACGCCCATTTGTTGGCGTTGATTAGGGGTTGATGGTCCGGGAGCGGTTGTTATTAAGAATCGAACCTTTGTTTTTGCGAGCGAACACACTGTCCGCAGGATGGAGTGGAGGGTTCTAAAATTAAGATCGAGATGTATCGCCAGGGGTCCACTATTTGATCGTCAATAGCCCAGTGATACATCACAGCTTGCCCCACGTGTCAACAACCCCTCGCTGCGACTATCTGATCTCAATTTGGCCGAATCCCTTTGCAATCAACAGATGACACTGCGGTGCCGTGGGGAATTATATAACATCTTTTTATTAATCGATTTTGTTTGGATTACTGCTTGGGGGGCTGTTGCTTGTTGTCAGATATCATCTTCGTTCATTTTGTGTATCGAACGATATTTTATATATAAACGTTGTTCCATTATTCTTTAGAGCTTATGCTGTCTTAAGGGCTCGCTTCATGTTTTTGTAGTCGGGGAGCTTGGTGGTAAAAATCGCGCGACGCTTTTGAAATTAGTCATGTTTAGCTACGTAATTCCGTCTACCTTCTTGACGTTGCTTACAGAAAAGTGGGCGTTAGTATGGAATGAGTTTTCTAGAACAACAAGCAAGAAGCGGCGCAGGTTTAGTTACAAAACAACTCGATTATACTTCCGCAAATTAAATTCGCTCGGATTAATCCTAATTTTGTCTGAGACTAACTATATGAACTCGCGCCTGAAATTCTATGTATTCGCTGAATCAAACAGAAACTCTCAGAAAAAGCAACAACCGGTGATTTACACGCTTTCTGCACCAAGACATAATTGGATCCTCCAACTAAACCAGAGATGCATAAATATTTCTAAACTTTATAAAGATGACGTTCATACAAACTTGCATTCGGGGTGGGTGAAGAACCGTTTGAAGATTAAACAGCCAAAAAGCGTAGAAAAACAGAGAGCTCCACCGGAAAATTATTAACGCTTAAGGGAGTTTTTTGAAAGCACTAATGGACGGCGCAGAAATGGCTGTCCCAGGTCGTGCGTTCTAGGGAATAAAGATCCTGTGACAAAAAATGTAAGCTCTCGCATTCATCACATACCTTTCATCGGGATTGACTGTAAATGTTTGATTGCTACTTTTTGTTCGTCCGTTAAATATTAAAGACGACCACATGCCACATAAGGTTCGGGATGTGCCACGGAGATAGCTTAATTAAAAGAAATAGATTTTGCGCTATCGAATTCGCTGCGGTGGTATTATACCCAGACGGCGGTAATTAAAGGCAGCATGACCTAATCGCACAGGAATGGTCTGGGCGTCTGGAGGAAAATTGCGTCTGCAAACGAATTTAAACGACCACGACGGAGAGTGGGAGATTCCGTGTGAAAATGCTATATTTATAAATATTTTTCGTATAGCAGATTACAATCTAGACAAAAATGGTGGAAAGATGATAATAGAACGTGGAAGGCAAAGTTGGGCGCGGGAGTTAGCGATGATTGATGGATTTGCCTTCAACAAAGTAACTTGCAAATATGTGCGTATATCTTCCGTGTGCTTTGAAAATTAGATTACCTGGGGATTACGTAAACAGTTTTTGTACCTTGAGGGATATTAACTGCACCGTGTGAAGCAGGGATGAGTTATGGTCCCATTTCTCAAAAATAGCCATCACATATGCAGCTCCTTTTGCAGTAAATTAAATCAGAACTCCTCCTCTAATGTGGCCCATAAATACACATACTTTTTATAAAATTACGTAGAAACACGGTACACCCTAAACATGCGGATGCAATATATCTCTATCATATAATAACCAGGGTAACGTATGGTGTAACGGCCGGGTGCTGCTGGATAAAGGGCTGTAATCTCGGCTGCAGGGGGGCATGAGATAGTGAGGGTGAGGTTGTAATCATCCCCTACGCTGCCAACTGGCCCGGCACTAAAAAGTTGAATGACTTTGTAACCCCGGATTACTCGCGCCTTGCACGCACACATACTATCTTTAACTATCTGTTATTAATTTGCCTCTACGGGGACAAGCCTTTTCGGATAAGCCTTAAGGAAGCGACTTTGCGTGCCGAAATTACATCCGGGATGAACTCGATAGACTTCACTTGCTGTAGAAATCTGAGAGGTTAAATTAAACTTATGTACCGTACTTCGTTCATGATTAGTACTTTGATGCCAATGTAGCGAAACTGCGCGACGTAAGTCTCCTCTTGTGACGAATTGTGTTTTACAGTGCGCCATGTTCTAAGCAACCACTGCTAATTCTTGGGGGAACCTCTAAGCTCTCCTACTTAATTTCGTCCCTTATCCTAATTTAAAGTTACAAATTCCACTTTTTGATTCTGGGGATACACATTTAAAGTTAAGGAATAAAAGACAATGACTTGCAAGGATTTAAAGAAATTATCGTGCAGTTCTATATTAATTTTTATTGTTATTAATATCTTCAATGTAAAAGCTGTAACGATATGAAACTAAAAATATATGCCCATCAACGAGACGCGTGGAAGGTTTCGTCCAACCTGTAGGCAGGAGCGGAGTAACAACTGGAGAACGTGGAAAGTATATGTGGATACAATCTAAAACTGCGTTGTAAGTAATGTAAATCTACTGTGACTTTGAACTGGTAAGCGTTCTGAAGAGCGCTTAAAGCCTGAAATTTTAGTAGTTTGTACACTTTTTCAATTTAAATTTAATGAAAAGGTACATGGATTGTACAGCAAACAGGTCGACCTTTGGGGTAAAAAACTGTTGGTATACCGTAAGGTTGAAAGCTTTCACATGTGAGGTTATCTTCAGTATTTAGGTGTACGTCAATGTAAATAGTTGTTCTAGGCTTAGACCTTTTCGAAGGAAAAGGGTTCCAGAATCTCTCTGTAAAATCTTTTCGCGTCGTTTACAACTCTAAAACAGTGATTTTTAATAGAATTATTATTTAAATTTAGAAAGCATACAGATATATGGTTTTCCATGTTGTTATATATTATTATTATTTTTATTAACATCCTTAATGTCGACGCAATAGCGCTATAAAACTAAAAAGAAATGCCAAGGAGCAAAATGAGTGGAAGGCTGCATCTAACCTGTAGGCAGGAGCGGAGTAACAACTGGAAAACGTGGAAAGTATTTGTGGACACTTTAAAGTACAAAATCAAAAACTGCTTTGCAAATAATGCAAAACTACTGTGACTTTAAGTTGGAAAGCGTTCTGAAGAGCGTTTAAAGCTTGAAATTGTAGTATTTGGTGTTCATTTTCAGTTTAACTTCATTGAATAAATACATGGATTGTACAGCAAACAGGTCGAACTTTGGGGTAAAAAGCTGTTGATATACCTTGCTGAAAGTGGAAAGCTTTCACGTGTGAGGTGATCTTCGGTGGTAGGTGTATGTCAATGTAAATAGTTGTTCTAAGCTTAGACCTTTTTGAAGCAAAAGGGTTCCAGAATCTCTGTGAAAACTCTTTTTGTGTCGCTTACAGCTCGAAAGCAGTGCTTTTTAATAGAATCATTATTTAAATTTTGAAAGAAAACAGATCTGGTTTTCATTGTATAACTTTTTCATTTGCCTGACAATAAATTTCGTACAAGGAAGTAGGGGTATCCGGCTTGTTCCAGGATTTAAAAATTAAAATGTTCAGTAGGAAAGCAAGCGTTCGTATGTTTTGTTATTTCTTAAAAGAGCAACCTGCTGAAGCTCATCAAAGGGTAAATCTGGAATTGCTCAGAGCAAAAGGTTTTCGTTTTCTTTAATCTTGACCGTTCGAACGCTTTAATAAAAAACGACCTTCTATGCATTTTCAAAGTAAAATAGTGTAATTTCTCAAGAACGAGACCTTAGCGTTACACCATTTTGTATTAGGGTATGCAGTTGTAGAAAGATTTGTCGTTTTGCCCCATAGTTGCACGTTCAAGCTTTTCACTGCCTTTTATATTAAATTTCTACAAAATCGCTTTTTTGTTTTATATATAGGTATTGTGCTGCAAATACAGTGCCATGGAGAATGATTGAAGGTGTAGCTTCATACTGATTTTTTCTTGTACGTTTACTACATAATTTGCCGTTGGCTATTTGAGTGGCATGCAATGCCATTACAAATAGTGCGGAAAATTTCAAAATTAGTGTCACGTTTGGTATTATAAATGTTCGTACAGTATTTTTTTACAAAGTTGTTTCTAAATTGCGATTTGCGTAGTGCGTAACTTTTTACATTACAAGTGTTAATCTGTGTGTAAAAAATTTCAAGAGGCTATTTAATTACAATTTTAATGAGGGCAATTCTATGCACACGAGATTTGCATATACAACTCATTAAGATGTCCAAACATAAAGTAATCGAGAGGTGTTAAGTCCGACGATCACGGTAGCCAATAATATTATTATTCTATTCTATTATCATACAAATTCTTCTCAGAAAATTCAACGTTGCAACAGGTTGCACCTGCTGTGCGAAATGTTGCACCATCTTGCTGGAGTTCATTATCATTTGATTAAAAAATGTCTTAATAATAGTAGTTATAGTTAGTAGATATATTGGCTTACGTTTTCATTAACATTGCAATAGAAACCCCAATTTTAAGGGTACAAGTTCGATGGTTTTAGGAGTTTACATAGCTTCTAACTTGAAACTATCTTTAATGGCTGAATAATAATTCATTTAAGATATCGTGATTGTTAAGGTTTAAGCATTATGGTCACTTTTCGAAATCTGCTGGCAAACATTCTTGAACGATTGACACTTTGTATGCATATACAGTATTTTTTTGCAGACCTTCTGACACGAACTGTGTGAAAAACCTACAATGTAAATGTTTAGTAACTCAGTTACACATTACGCATACTACCCCTTTGATGAGGCAAGCCTCTTCATGATTTGGAGTTCGATCCATCCGCTGTTTAATATCCTGTACAGTGTCTTCCGTAAGCACAGATGCCCTGCCTTTAGACTTTTCTATACAGATGCTGTCTGTTTCGTAGTTTCGTGGTACGTACTGATTGAAAATGTCATAGTGGTGCGATGCGTTGGGGAATTGCTCTTGGAACTAATTGAAGCAAAAACTGTAGGTGTATAACGAAACACTATTTTGGTCACGTTATCCGAATCGAAAGTAGGCTCCCATAATTAATTTATTCTACTCTATTGCGAACACCATGCAAACCCAAACTTACATGCTTAATATCCCTATTAAGAGAAACCATTGTAATCTGATTACGACTTTTTAGTTCTGAAAAACCTATTATTACGGTACGGTTATAGAAACAGGAACAAGGAACACACAAAAGCAAGTAAATCGACAGTTCACAGGCAAAAAGCTAATAGACGCAGAGTATGTAAGTATTGATAAACGACAGGTTCCTGGACATATCGGAAAGTATTGCTGATAATAAGGGAACTAAATTTAGGTAACATGATTTCAATCATTTTCGATGGCACTGTATTTTATTTTAGCTTCCCGAAGAAACGTTATATTTATCATTGTTCTGTAACTTTTTTTAAATATCAGTACCGCAAATTCATGGTATTCAAACATATTGTGTCCATTTGGACAGGATTGCGTATTGTGTTGCGATGTACACAGGAGAATATTTCAGTTTTAATGACACCATGCTGCAAATTGTAGTAGGGTTAAATATTTTTAGACCTACATGCGGTCAGGCTAATGCTTTTCGAGACCGTCAGAGACTAATAATAGCTAATGTAATAATTGCGAAACATTAGCTTACGAATCTCGGATAACACATGGAACTTGCAATAAATTATGCATTTGGAAAAACGTTTCAATTTTTATTAGCCTTCCCATAACATCGAAAAATGTTTTATTGAACGTTTTGTTTAATACGTTGTTGCATTGTTGTTGTAGTAACTTATTTTGCAAGGCAAATATTGCAACCAGTACTATAACGTTAATCTACAATAGTTTTGGATTTTCTTCACCGCTGAAACTATAGACATTTCCACTTATACAGTTATAAAACATACAAATTTAAATTGTTGTATACCTTACGCAAATATTCCATAAAAATAAAAATGACTGACGATTTTCTGAATTTTCTGAAAAACCGAAGGGCATTCTGAAAAATGAAATTATTTTGTGTACATATTAAATAAGTTTTTGTTAATTGCTTTCGTTATGGAGTTATAGTCGGTACTGTCTCTTAGATTGAGAGGTTAACATACTGCTGTGTTACACTCGATAAAATGGACGTATTTTAATTAAACATAAAGTATTAAAGCTATAGGAAGCTTTCCTGTATGAAAATGCGTTGTTCACACACACACTATCTTCAAATAAGTTCATCCGTTGTTCTTTACGATCATTCGTCGGGTTGTCGTAAGGTGGGAATCGCGTTCGTAAGGTTGTTTTCATGCCTTTCAACAATTTTTACTGAGTCTTGAGCTGTAATGATAATGATATTAATGTAAATGTTTATATTTTGACAATTCAGACCAATTTTATAGATTTAAGCATATTAATTTGCTATAAATTGTACTAAATACCATTGATTTAGCTTGAGAGGCAACTTTGTGTTGTATTTATTTAAACAATGAATGTGTATTTATTTGTTTATCTGCAAAATTAGATAACTTTCATCGACTATGACAGAAATTGTAAAATTACTTCAAAAGAATATTTAGATTCTGTTATATTTGTATGTAGAAATGTAGTACATGCGATATGGATGCAATCCGTCGTATTTCTCATAGCAACAATTCTGTAATTCTTTATTTATATGTTATTTAGACATGTTTATACATTTTCGTTCAGGTATATGAAAAATGCTAAGTTATTTCTATTCCTTAGGGAATTATAAGTTCAAATGCCTCTGAATACTTAGGTAGGACACCTTTGTGTGTGAAGTTTGTTAGGAACAATGATTTAATGAGTGTATTGTTTATAATTATATGTCGAAGGGTCATGTACCTAGAGAAATTTCGAAATTTTCTTATATTTATGTGGTTAGATCCTGTTAAAATGTTTTATGATTGATAGTGTTATTATGTTAAGATAGTTTATGTTTGTTTTTCAAAAGTTTAAATGTTAATTTGTTTGTTTATCGATAATTTATCGAATTTGTTGATAATTGTTAGGTTAATTTTGATAGTACATGGGTAATGTTTGGTCTTAAAAGATTTGTCTTTTTTGAGGAATTCAAACATGTAATTACTTTGGCTCTAGCATGATCCATAATTAAGTTATTTAGTTTATCAGATTTATTGATCAAATTTGTCATTTTTCCTTGCTGCTCTCTGGTTGGTCAGTTTTTCTTGATGACAAGTGAAGTGTGTTGAGCTAGGTTATATTTTGTTATAATATTTGAATGTTACGTAAGTTGCTATAACAACGCTAGCTTTTTTTAGGACAGGTATAAAAGGGAAATTCTGAAAAGGAGCGTCACTTCCTTAAAATTTCTGCGAGGAACCGATGAAGGTTTCCTAGCCAATTTTGTAAATTTTAATACTCTCTGTAACTTTTCTTGTGTTGACAGATATCAAATTTGAAATAAAGTGAATTTTATGTGCATCGTGTTTATTTGCCAAGTTTATAAATATGATCCAGTGCAACGTGGTGCAATTATATTACCAGTGCTCCGATCTACGAATAAAATAGATCCAACATGAAACTACGATAAATATTTGGGAGGTTTTTGGTAACCTAACCTATAAAAACAATTGGCTACGTTCAAAATAGTATACTACAGCCAGCAGCAACAGGTAAAAACGAATTTATTACCTGAAAATCAACAAAGATCCAGCGCAATCCAGATATTACTGATAGGCCTGTAAGAATTCTTAGCCTATTTGAATTATACGAGTGACCAGATTTTCCATCCGCACGAGATCAACAAATGGACATGGAATGAGCTGAGTAATGCAATGCAGCGCATGCAGGAAAGGATGTAAGCAGAAAGAATTATTGAGGAAAAAGGAAAAAATAAGCTGAACATCAAGTTTGGTAGTTATTAGTTACATTACTTTAATTATTAATTGTGTAATTTTGTATTTATTTGCTGATGACAGTTAAAATTCTTGAAAGGTTGTTTTTAAATTCATTTAATATTTCAACCCATCTAAATTTTATTGACCGAGATTTGGTTTTTCCTTTGCAGTTTCCTTTAGTAATTAAAATAAATTATTTTTTTTACGAATTCATTGTTACAATGCCCAAGTCTCATTTAAAAGGCTGTGTGAGTAGTTTATTTAAATACAATTTGTTCTCGATTTGTACATGTCATTGAAGGCACAATTTTATATGTGCATTATTTTATTCTGTATACATATAGCAGATTATTTATCCCTATCTGCGATTATTACTATATTTAATAATGGGAAAACTCACAGCAACTATTTTTGTCACCCCAGCTTAAAAGGGATACACAGAAATATATTAATGTAACAGCCGTCATACATTTACAGTAAAAGGGCTAAATGACAATCAAACGTAATTGATTCAGAACTGACAATAAGTAATTACATAAAAATATTTAACAGTAACGTACTGCAGCCTAGACAGAAACTTAAAAATACAAGTTTTGATCCCAAAAAGCTACACTGGAAGTTTTACAAGCAAACATGCAAGCTTTGGGCATCTCATTTTGATACAGATCGTTTGCGACTTGTAATATGTTAAGGGTGTCACTCTAGGTAAACATAAACGCTCCAAATCTGTGCAGCTTATAATTTATGTAGGCATGGAGGTATACAAATATACATCAACTTAGGATTGTAGAGTATAGACTGATTTCGACAAACATACGAACTAATACCGTTAATTGTATCATTAATTATTCAAAAACTGCATACATCATGGTATACGTTAATAACGGCAATGTCAAAGTTGCCCGAAAACGTTCGTTATGTAAACCTACGATTTTCTGCTCCTCGATTTATCTTTATAGTATTTTCCGCGGCTCCAGTATATTTATCGATAAGAAACCGAGGAAATTTTGTTTTGTGTCGTAGGCATATATGTCAGAGAGTTGACGAGGCACAGGTCTGGCGCCCCAGTAAAATCTAATCTCTTAGGGGGTTAAAAATATATCTCACGTGGATTTTCGAGGTGTGTAGGGTAGGCAAGTCTCGGCAATTTCTAACGCAATTTTGCAAATTTCACAAAAGAGTCTAGGAGCCGTCAGAATATCAAGACATATAATATTCAATTTGCCAAGAGACGTTGGGAAATATTATATTTAAGGTGAACAGGAAGGGTAAGGATTGCTCTGCGTACAAATTGAGGCATCCTTGAGCCTCTTTCTACGGTGACCCGGCGTGACGTTACACGTGACGGGCATAGAAACGATGTTTGAGTAAAATGTTGTTACTCTTGCCCTCTGCGAGATGAGGGAAATTAGAACGGGTTAAATCCCCCTCTAGACTCCCTTTTCTGATGCACTCGCGAATTTGCTGCAACAGCGGCAGCAACTTGCGTTACGAAATTATCGTTACTGTAAAGCGTATCACAGTGTTGTCTCGAACAATTGTGTTGGAGTGCAAGGATAACTGAGTTACTTGCAATAGTTACGTTCTAGACCCCCGACCGTGCCGATTAATACAACTTTGCCTAAGTAGATTTCAAGACTGAATGCTCATTTTCTAATCATGCAATAATTTAGCATTTCAAGCAGGGGCAATTCTGTTGTTGCCAAGTTGTTTGTTTTATTCTCTCTCGCAATGTTTCCCTTTACATTAAACGGAAAGCAGTGTTCTGATACCCATAAACTTGCTTTTATTGCACGTTATGCCTTAACATGAACAATAAAATACTGTTATAGCTATAGACTTGCTATTAAGCAGATTGACAGCTTATATATTTAAGTAGAAGGGTCATTCGATATCAACCAAAGTTTGATCCTTCACATCTTTGATTTTAACGAAATGCTTGCCTAAGTAGAACAGCATAGTAGAGATATAGTCTATCAAATTATGGACATTTTCCAATGTCAAACCACCAGTTTCGATCAAGTAGGTGTACGTTTTATGTAAATATGATATAGAAACTAGAACTAGAAAGCTATATAATGATAGCACAGGGCTGTTTATTAGGGCCTCAAAGTCTAATTATTTTTAAACTGGGGCGTTAATTCTCCATAGTTGTTAAAAATATTGTCCTACACTTAAATTCTTTATTTTCAGAGATATTTTTACTTTTTCGTTACCAACAGTTGAATTATTTAACTTTTTATATCTATCTCTATTCGCCATGATTTTGACACAAAGTGACAATATTCATTATGAATATCATAGGTAAAAAAACGACTTCATTTGAATTCAAGTATCCATCTAGCAATCCAGGCAGAAATAAGAAAAATTGCAACAACAGTAAAAATGGGTAAAAGGCAAAGGTGGGATACCGGAAGGTAACTATAGAAGGAGATGAATACACATGGCATGACAACAAGAACGGAGTCGGAAAAGGTAAAAAAAGACTTCATTTGAATTCAAGTATCCATCTAGCAATCCAGGCAGAAATAAGAAAAATTGTAACAAGAATAGAAATGGGTAAAAGGCAAAGGTGGGATACCGGAAGATAACTATAGAAGGAGATGAATACATATGGCATGACAACAAGAACGGAGTCGGAAAAGGTAAAAAAACGACTTCATTTGAATTCAAGTATCCATCTAGCAATCCAGGCAGAAATAAGAAAAATTGCAACAAGAGTAGAAATGAGTAAAAGGCAAAGGTGGGATATCGGAAGATAACTATAGAAGGAGATGAATACATATGGCATGACAACAAGAACGGAGTCGGCAAACACCCAAAAAATTGAACTGAACTGTAGGCCCGATTGAAAAAAGAAAATGAACACAGCAACGGACATGTAAACGATAGAAGGCTTATGACATCCGGCATTCGGAACGTTAGAGGTTTAAATGGGAAAGAATAGGAACTGGTACATGGAATGAAGAGCAAATTTAAATGTTTGGTAATAACAAAGACTAAAAAGAAAAGCAAGAACAGGAAGAATTACAAGGAAGAAATATAAACCTTTCCACATTTAATACATCGTAAGGTAGAAGACAACGGCTAAGAAGAAGTAGTATTTATTTATAGCAAGTGCTCAATGCGACCACCTTTCTGTTCAACACACACGTACAATCTTTTCAAAAACGACATATTTACTGTTCGCAACGACTATTTTTCACTTTCCCACAAAAAAAAAATCTAGGTGGCCGATTGATGGAAATGTGCGAAATGTGCTGGACACCGTTGTGGTGGAACCACATCTTAAATTTGTAGGGACATTTTGCAGCAGTTGAGGCAGATAATTTTGCAATAATTATAAATACAGTACACCATGCAGATGTCTATTAAAAAAGTGAGGTCCAATCACAAAATCTCCCACAATATCTCCTCCCCCCCCAAACATTTACAGTCCATTATCGTTGTTCATCAACTGGTCTTGCACTTCTTGGGTTTTCTACTGCAATCATCATCATCACCCAGCCAGTATTGTCCGCTGTAGGAACATAGGCCTCCTCCAGATTTTTCCGATTTCCTCTACCGTGAGCAGTTGCAACCCATTTTCTTGAAATCCTTTTCAACTCGTCCGTCTACCGGATGGGTTGTCTTCCTCGACTTCCCTTGTCAGCCCTCGGCCTCCACTCAATAATCATGTTCGTCCATCTTCTATCACACTGCTTCGCCACATGGCCAGCTCATCGCCACTTCTATTTGGCTATCTTTTCTATTACGTCCTCTACTCCCATTCTTCTACGTATCTCTTCATTTCTTATTTCATCTTTCAGTGTTATTCCCAAAATCGATTTTTACATCTTCCGTTGTGCAATGCTCAGTTTTCCTGTTGATGTTTTTGTGAGGGTTAGAGACTCTGCCCCGAAGGTGAGCACTGGCAGAACACATGCATTGAAAGTTTTCCTCGTTAAACTCATAGGGATGCTATCTCTAAAGATGTACCTCAGTTTGTCGCCCAACCTAGATTAATTCGTCTCAGGAATTCGCAGGTTTGGTTATCCCTGCTGATTTTAACCTTAGGCCCCAAATACCACCCAACTAGCTCTATTTCCGCTCCACTGATGTATATGGTTCCGTTAAGGACTAGATTTGTCATTATCTTTCAATTGCCGTAGTTTATACTTAGCCCCACCATCCGTGTTGCTTTTTACAGATCTTGTAGCATTTCCTTAGCCTCACCTAGATCGTCTGTAATCAACACTATGTCATCTGCGAATCGCAAGTTGCTTAATTTTTCGCCATGTATATCTATGTCTTTGTTCTCCCGGTTTATAGTTCCTATAGGTTCTACTGCAAACTGATGAGTATTATGACAGTTTGGGCTACCACTTTGGGTGAAGGTCGACTCGTCAGTGAATAAAAATATTTTTTTTTAAGAATCGTGGGGTTGCCAAAGGCAACTCCAAGATTCCCATCCCACCCAGCTTACCCCGGCAGGTCTAACATGCCCCACCCTTGAAAAATCCCATGCCCCAGACACCACAAACACCCTGGGAAAGTGCAGTGCTCAGGATTCGAACCTGAGCGACTTTGGTAGAATAACTCCAAGCCATGCGCTGTGGCCATTACTCTACCGCGGCCCCCAAAAATATTTTAAAACACAATAATTCTTGCATTATTTGTACCCAATCGGAAATTACGAGACTTATTCAACTGAAACCCATCTTTGATCAACGTAACCTTGAAAACAAATGCAATAATTCAAATGACGTTTGTTAATGTTAGTAGTGTTTGTAAGCAACACATTAATAAGTTTCAGGCGTTTGAAATTGATTCTGACTTTTAACACTTTTAAACATTTTGAAATGGCGCTTATTGCTGACAAACCCTCCAAGTTTAATCAGCGTGCGGTCCTACAATTTTTATGCGCTGAGGGTGTGCAGCCATTGCAGATTCATACGCAAATGCAAGCAGTGTATGGACATGCATGTATTGCGTACCCAACTGTAAAGGAATGGTGGCGAAAATTTAAGAATGGAAAGAGGGGACTATGAATGAACCGCGACCAGGTGCACGGTGTACTGCATTTACAGAAAACAATATGGCATGTGTGGAAGATCTTGTTAGAAAAACTTGTAGAATTTCATTAGAGAAATTTCAGAAATTGTCGTTGCGGGTGTAGTATATGTCCATAGTATTGTTCGTAATTTGGGTTACAGCAAAGTTTGTTCGCAATGGATTCCTCGTCTCTTGTCTAATAAACAAAAATGCTTGCGAATGGGTTTATCTCTGCAGCACCTCACAGACTGTAGGCAAAATGGTGATAACTTTCTTCTGTCAATAGTTGCTGGTGACGAAACTTAGTGCCGTTACTACAAGCCATCCAGTAAGGTATTGTCGATGCAATGGAAACATTCAAGTTCACCACTACCGAAGAAGTTTAAAGCACAACCTTCTGCAGGCAAGGTGATGCTAACATTTTTTTTCGATCATGTAGGGCCCTTTTTGATAGAGTTTAAGGAACCTGGAGTAAATGTCAGAGCAAATATGTACAATGAAACTTTGAAGAAGCTTCATAAAGCAATAAGACTGAAACGTCCAGGAAAACTTAAGCGTGGGGTCATTCTGTTGCACGACAATTCTAGGCTTCATGTTGCTAATGTGGTAAAAGAAAATCTTCTACAAAAGAAATGGAGGATTTTAGAGCGTCCGCCCTATAGCCTGTGTCAACCACCTTATGATTTCCATATTTTTGAACCGCTGAAAAAGACGTTAAAATATCGGCATTTTGAGTCTGACGCAGTACAGATAGATGTGGTAGACAATCAACAACGACAAGAATTCTATGAGTAGGGTATACATCGGTTAGTAAAACAATGGGATAGATGCCTTAACTGTGGCGTTAATTATTTGTAATTAAATTGTTGAATACATTTTTTATTAAGCAAAGATGGGTTTCAATTGAACACACCTCGTACTTTGAGAACATACCTCGTACAAACTATTCTGCAGTCGTTATTGAATCTGAAATGTAACACGCGTTCGTAATGTGTAACTACGATTGCTGTTAATCATCGGATATAAAACATGCTGCATGCAGGTCTAGATTGGCAATCAAATGCAATTCACATATTGAAACTAGTATTTCTAAATTTTAGCCGCGCCCTTTAGATGATACATCCTGTACCCTCGGAGTAAGTTTGCAAATGCTGGTACTGATAAGTTGCAATACCGAGTTCTGGAACAAAACTAACTGAATTTGCTCAAATAAAACTCGCGGGAAGTTTACTAGACAAGTTGAATCTTTTCGATTGCAATTCTTCAAAATTACTTCACTTGCATCTAACTTGGAGGATAACTTTTATTCCTCAGAAATATAAAAATGTTAACGGTCTGCCTTCGTGCTAAAGGGACATTATGCAGAGGTCGGGAGAAGCACGGATAACCCACCGTAAACTTGATATTCCCAACGAAGATAAAGAAAACAAAGTTCAGGTATCACTCAAAAATGCTGTTTAATGAATTCACGTAAATTACAATTATTCATATGTATCTTAACACAAGTAACTCAAACTGCTAGCGGAACGGGGCAAGATGCTACTTCCAATAACCGTATTTCAAGAACTATAAAAATAATAGCAAAAATGGGGTTCGAAATATCGTCAATGTTGCAATAATTAGTACTAAGAGTCAACATAAATAATTCAATTCAAATCCCGAAGAGTTTTGGTTCTTAGGTGCGACATCAGTTATACAAATATAATACTAAAACCATTTAAGTGTATGTGCAATGCAACAAAGCAACACGTGAGCGATTATCGTTGTATCAGCGCTTTGTATTTTCTAAACTTCTATTTAAATATCAACTATCTCGCCAGACAGTTACTAATAGGACAACCACAGATTCAAGAATATTGTTTGCGCACGGCTTACTCCTATGCCACATACAGCATTTCCGGGCATACAGTGATCCAGCTCATATGTCTTGTTAAAAACGGAGTCCTTTTTATAAATTTCGCTTTAAATAGCAACTTGAATAACATGTGTTAGAAAAATCTGCACCGGCGTTAACAAACAAATTCTATTTATTTTTTTTATTAACTACATTGTATGGGTATCAAATGACACATTGTTACAATTGTGTTTATTTCTTGCACAATTCACAAGTAATTTAGGATTTACTAATTTCATAGTAAAACTGACAGTGGCACAAACAAGCAACTAGAAGCCTAAAGTTTATAACAACCCTACGCTGTTTAACATAAATACTATGCAATTTTTATATTCAAGAACTTTTTCTTATTAAGATATTTCATGCAGATTTGCTCTAACTTGCGCCAAACACATTTTTATTTAATGAGTTTCGTTTGGATGGTATTAAAGTATAAAATTAGTAAAGAAAACTGTTACCATCCAAAGGTTAGAAATTATTTAAGAAGGTAATACTGTAAAACAAAATAACTCTTATCAGCTTATGGCTATTAAAAGCACTTTAAGATATTCTACCAAAAACACGTACAATATTTTTTTATATTAACCTTTCTACTCCTTGACAAGAGATTTACAATTAAATTTAAAATAATGACAACTCTGTAAATTCCTGATATCATAATGTTGACGCAACCTTGATTTTATCAAAGGAACTACAAAGCTGGATACTTTAAGCGGTTTAAAATAAGTAGCCGGTGTAAAATCTGCCTTGCAAGAGTTTTCAAAGTAATTTACTGTTTTGAAATTCCTTCACGAATACGCTCTCGAGTTACACAATTACAGAATGCATCTGTAAAGAAACAGGATGTTTCGATAGCCGGAAAACAAACAAAGAAGTATTTTTTTTATTATGTCAAGAATGTATATTAGGAAATTTTGTCTGGGAAGCGCAATAGAGTAATAACGGAGGCGCTTGGCTTTGGAGTTATTCTACCAAAGTCGCTTAGGTTCGATTTCTGAGCACTGTACTTTGTCGGGGTGTTTGTGATGTCTTAGTTGTAGTTGGGGCATGAGATTTTCAAGGGTGGGGTATGTGAGACTGGTTGGATAGCATGAAATGTGCTGAGCCGGGATAAGCCGGGTAGGATAGAAATCATAAATTAACCTTTGACTCTCTTTAAAAGATAGGAAGTTTTATAAGTACGCTGTCAGTTGTCAGAAAAACGGAAACTGTCCTTGCGGTAGTCCGACGAACCTACAACAAAGCATGGGGTATAAGACCAAGCATGGTGCATTGGATATACACCAGAGTGGTCAGACCGGCTATTCGTACACGGTCCCGGTGTGCTGGCCCAAGGTCAAGCAGAAAACTACCAGATTAAAACTAGGCAAGATCTAAAGGCTTGCCTGCCTCAGTACCACGGAGGTCACTTATACAACGCCCACTGCTGCAATGGAGACTCTTATGGACATTCAACCACTCCACATTGTGATTAGAGAAGAGGCCAGATTAGGACTGCACATATTGCAGAAGTCGACATATGAGACTCGCGAAGGCACAGAGCACACGAGCCATATTGGTAACACATGGGGTCCCATTTTTTGAATGAAGACCGACCGTCGGACTCCAAGACACCTCCTAGCCACAGTCTTCGAGGTAATAATTCAGAATCGAACCGAGTGGAAAGCACCCAGGCGCAATCCTCCGCCTGGTAGTTTTATCTGGTACACGGACGGTTCTAAAATCGAGACGGGTGCCGGAGCAGGAATACATGGAGCAAGGTCAAGCGAAAGGTTCAGTTTCTCACTTGGCAAATATGCCTCAGTATTCCAAACACATATACGCGATGCATAAGTGTTCGCGAGAAAATAATAGAAGGGTCTAGGAAAATAAGCGTACCTATATTCTATCCGACAGCTAAACCGCTTTAAAAGCCTTCGCGAGCTCAAGAGCTTTATCTAGACTGGTCTGTGAATGTTTCGAGGCCAGATCACTGGGAGACTGCTATGGGATATAGGTCCTTGCGGAATGAAAGGCAACGAAAAGCCAATGAACTCGTAAGAGGTCAAATCGGACTACCGTCCAGAACATGCCCAGGGAGTACCCAGGAATGCTAACCGCAGCTACGTGGATCTGCAAGCAACATAAAACAACCCGGACCAGCAGGCCAGGAATAAATAAACAAGGCGTTTATTAGTACACAGAAGACTTGCGTTGGCGACGTGCTGGGGATCGGACGTATTTTGGCCGCTCTAGATCAAAATTGCTTAGCGAGATTTTTAAAAATATTTTGGGTGCAAACTATCAAGTGCCAGTGTGTGCAATTCCAGTGCGTGTGTGTACGGACCTAGGCAGGAAGGAAGGAGGACCGCTACCGACTCTACCTGGCGATCGATCAAAGGTGAAAGATAAGCGATCGACAAAGAAAACAACAGGACGGAGGGAAAAGTAGGAAACGCAGTAAAATGCTAAGTGATTGAAGGCTTAAATAGTCCTTTGTATTCTTTTGTAGTTTTTGGTAGTATTTGCAGTCAATAAAATAATATTATAAATAGAAATTTAAACGGGGGCATTTCGTAGCAAATGAATGCAAAACTGTACAAGCGGATAGGTATCTAGGGGCAATTTTTGGGTACAAACGTCAAGGGTAGGAAGCAGGTAGCGACCTTTTCAAGCCGTCGCAACCAAAAACTGAAACGCTTGTTATACGGCCATAAAATTCAAATCGAGGATAATACTCCCAATTGTGGCCAACTTCCAAGAAAATATTGCTTGGCTGCAACAGGCAGTCGAGCATAGCTTCAATCAAGGGACTCACTCCTGACTGGAATAAAATAGTCGCGGTTAGTATTTTACTGACGGGCTGGAAAGCTGATAGGGGGTAAACCTAGGCAATCTAACAAAGGAGGCTAAAGCCTAAAATTAAAAATATCTCACATTCAACTGCAAAGTAGAGTATATTAGGGATAATTTAGGTCCAGGAAATTGCAATTTCTAAAAGTAATAAACGAATGGTAAAATTTAATCTTTTAATTAGAGAAG